>JARKHS020021882.1:0-40928 GCA_030143305.2 Amblyomma americanum
TGCCCAGCTCCTGTTGGGTGGCGTGGAAGGTGACGCGCGAGTACCAGCGCGTCAGGCTCTTGTTCATGCTGGCCACGGAGGCGCTCGCAGAGCGATGGGGTGAGTTCGAGTCGCGATAGGTGTCGCAGCCGATCACCATGGTGCTTACCAGCGGGATTTCCAGGCACCAGGCCTCGCCACCCAGCTTGCAGTTCAGCTGCACCGCCACCTTGGTGGCCACCGCGCGGATGTTCTTGCGGTTGCCGATGGTGCGGGCGAGGATCACATGGAACGCGTACCGAAAACAATGAGGGCATTCATCACCATTCCGCACTGTACTGCGTTAGCCATGACACTGATTTCTCCAGTCTACTTTTTTCATATGCCGATACAGCTACTTGCTACCTTAACATTTACATACACGTCTACCAACTTTCACACCTAGACAGCCCTCACATCGCTCTTGGCGTAAGTGTTCAAAGCGCAGGGAAAAGAACCAACAGCTAATATTGACAGTAATATACATTGCAGCACGACCAACCAGACATGGATGCACCTGGCCAGAGACTTGCTCGGTGCTCAACATGTCAAATGAAGTGATTATTCTTTTTGCGCACAGTGTTCTGGCCAGTTATGATCGACTGGAGCCTCCAATTATACAAATTAAATCAGCTGAAGAACAACTGAAATTAGGTAATTCAAAACTATTTGAGTCCTGAAAAGCACACCACATCACACTGTACCACACCATTCCCTATTTTTGCACTAAAACGGCCAAAGGAACACTCACTTCAACTGATTTCAATTGTGTTTCAAGGAAGCTGAACTCAGCGCTTCATAATAAAGATAATAATAATGCTTGTTTGCATCAAATACAATATACAGGATGCTAGAGGTATGCAGAAAAAGCTATCATGAAGACCACTTGCCGAAGCCGCAGACCCCCTGTACAATGGTCATCTTACAGCATCGCAGAAACAGGCTCCAGAGAAGTCTTGAAAAGTAAATTCAGAGTTTTTACTGGATCTCGCTACCCGCTTCGGGCGACAAAGAACAGTAGCCTCGGCCAACCTGCCTCGGAGGCCGAGGTCGACGCAGACCTGCTTGATGATGTCGTAGCAGTCCTTGCGGTTGTTGGGAAGCACGATCAAAGCCACCTGAATATTGCCACCTCTGGCAAGATAGTGCAGAGCTCCCACGAAGCCGGAGGGCCGGTCGTCGTCCAGCAGCACCAGGCGCGGATCCCGATCTTGACGCCCATGGGCGGGCACACGGACATCAGGGTGCGCACGAACTCCGTCACGTTGGCCTCCTCGCGTCGGTGGCAGAGGACGATCCACGACTCGACGGCGACGGCTACGTGCAGCGGCCGGTCGCGCGTCAGAAGTCGGCCGAGTCGGCCGTAGCCGCGCTGTAGCGGTACGCGATGCTGCCCTGCATCACCTTCTCGGGCGGCAGCACGCGGGCGTCGATTCTGACGAGCGAGTCATTTAACCGGAGACCACAGCTGTCCATATCGTTGTGGATAGCCTCGTTGTTGTTGATGAGCGCCATGAACTCGAGCAGGTTCCACATCCATTTGGAATGCTCCACGCGGGTGTGCTGAGCCAGGCCCCGCATCACGGACACGTTGTCCCGCATGTGCGAGGGAATTAGGGGTCCGTTAGACAGCAACTGTGGTTTGTGGTCTATGGCCACATACCACAGTTATGAGGTTATGAGGGACAAACTCTGGTTATGAGTTACGCCTTAATGGAGGGGCTTCGCATAATTTCAACCACCTGGAGTTCTATAACGTGCACTGACCATGCACGGTACGCGAGCCTCCACAAATTCGCCTCCATCGAAATGCGACCGCTGCGGCAGGGATCGAGCCCGTGTCTTTCAGGTCAGCAGGCTAGCACCATAACCACTCAGCCACCGCAGCGGCGAACTGCGGCACTTATCCGGGTAGCTCCAATGGTTCAGAGTCCGCCAAAGATTTTCGGTCGGGTCCCAGAAGGCCCGTATACCCATTATAAGCTAAACCGCTTTTAAAAATGGCGCAAACTAGAGTTTGTAGGAGCACATGTGCCCTTATCGACCACAACACAGCGCGGGGTCCGCATTCTTCAAGCTCCCACCAAGTGCATGCATTCATGGGGACATGGCTTAAATTGGGCGCGCTTCATGGTTCTAAAAGGAACAGTAAAAGATGCTGACGCCTTCTCGTCCCCAAGTCTGATGATTCAAGACGTTTGTAGCGGCTTGAAATCAATTCGAACCAAAACCTTATCAAGAAGCACAAACCACCATTTGTGCTTTCCAACCTTTTAATATTAAACTCAAGTTTTTAGTACATATTAAGTCCTAAGCATTTTGCCGTACCAGTTTATTAGTGCAGAAAAACCTCGTCAAGCCAGCTCAAAGCATACTCGCATGAGCAATACGCGCGCTTAGGAAGTTGCAGCACGAAATCTCCCGCCTCCGCTTCCATTCAGCCTCATATCTTGATACCCGCTTACGGCGTAGAAGCTTAACGCGAACGTTTCGGTTAACGCGTACCAATCACGGAAAAGGTTGAAGGGACATCTCGTAGCACACCCACGAGTACGCCGTGCATCTTAAGGAAGCAAGCTTCACGGGTTATACGAAAGGAAATGGTGCAGTATCTGTCTCATATATCGTTGGACACCTGAACCGCGCCGTAAAGGAAGGGATAAAGGGTGCAGTAAAGGAAGGAAGCAAGAAATAGGTGCCGTAGTGGAGGGCTCCGGAATAATTTCGACCACCTGGGGATCTTTAACGTGTACTGACATCAAACAGCACACGGGCGCCTTAGCCTTTTGCCTCCATAAAAACGCAGCCGCGGTGTCGGGTTCGAACCCGGGAATTCCGGATCATTAGCCGAGCGCTCTAACCTCTGAGCCACCGTGGCGCGAAGGTACCTCTTTTTTCCTTTCTTCTTTCACTCCCACCTTTATACCTTCCCTTATCGGCGCGGTTCAGGTGTCCGCCGAGACATGAGACAGATACTGTGCCATATCCGTTCCCCAAAAACCAATTTTCTAGACAATTTCCACCCGCCGCGGTGGCTCAGTGGTTAGGGCGCTCGACTAGTGATCCTGAGTTCCCGGGTTCGAACCCGACCGTGGCGGCTGCGTTTTTATGGAGGAAAAACGCTAAGGCGCCCGTGTGCTGTGCGATGTCAGTGCACGTTAAAGATCCCCATGTGGTCGAAATTATTCCGGAGCCCTCCACTACGGCACCTCTTCTTCCTTTCTTTTTTCACTCCCTCCTTTATCCCTTCCCTTACGGCGCGGTTCAGGTGTCCAACGATATATGAGACAGATACTGCGCCATTTCCTTTCCCCAAAAAACGAATTATTATTGTTATTATTAAGTTTACATCGAACAAAAAACTTCTTATCCCAGTTTCCACTAACGGAATGAACTTGCCTTTTAAAGTTTCTGCATCATCAGTTTCACACACAAGCAAACTGCTAAACCAGTTATACGAGCAAAAAAAACATTTATCTCTTGCCCACTAAGGGAAAGTTGCATTTTGCGACTGATAGCCTTTGATGGTTTTGTGACATAAAACAGAACGCACTGAAGCTGCCGCATGTCACCCCCAGCTTCAACGGTGAGCGCAGGAAATGCTTATCTCTAGTTATTAAGCGAATATAGCGCAGTGCATACAACTTCGTGGGCAGATGCCATATAAACACAGCTGGATGGAGCACACCTCAACCAAAATGAAAAGCAATTCGTAAGCAATGGTTTGAGGTCTACGCCAGAGGAATAACGCTTTCATACTAGCACGCATCACAACTTTGACTATTCTTCGCCGTCCTGCGAGGACTGCTGTCTGATTGTACCGCGTTTTGGCGAGCCAATTCTCGTATATTCACACGCACCGAGACTGTTCACCTTTTTCTGATACGGGCCTCTACACTTATCTGTTTTACGTTCTTCTCTAGGGCAAGAATTTTTATTAACGTCGCACAAAAACCATTCCGGAGGTTTGCCGAGCAATAAGATAAGGCGAAAAGAAAATAGGAGTGTCATGGCTGAGCTCTCCAAGAGTAGTTAGAACCTTTCCTTAGTGATGCCTAGTGTCAACTGCTACAGTGACTTGTCGTGTGCCTTACCTACAGAAAAGATACTGTTGCTGCTAGTAAGGCAGTGGAAGACGATGTAGCACTGTCCTGTGCTCGTCTTTCTTTGTCCCGTCTTTACGCTACGTTTTTGTTAAGAGAGGCAGATGAAAGGGGATAGTCCTCTCCCTGCATTGTCGCGCCAGCCGAGCCACGAGAATTGGCCGACACCAATGGCTAGAAGGGGGTACTTTGAAAGGGAAAAACCGCTTTAGCACCTTAATATAGAAATATGAAACCGAGGCAAAGAGCTAGCTTCGTCCAGTATATGATATTTTCAAAACTCGTAAGTCAGAAGCGTTTCAGGTTTTCCGCGTTGGTTCTTCGCGCTGTCGGAATTTCAGCGCATACCACAACAAACAGAGGGGACATGAAAACTCATTTCCATGACCTGTCTGTTTTGGGCACTGAAATTTCAATAATAACCACTGAGCTGCCGCGGTGGCGCAGTGGTTAGGGTGCTCTACTGATCCGGAGAGAGAGAGAAAGCACTTTATTTGCACCCGTCAGAGAGTATGGGTGATGGGTGAGACGCAGCTCCCCTTTCACCGTCTGCCTCCCCCCTAGACGTCAGCCGGAATCAGTTGACTTCCGGCGGCGGCCTGGGCATGACCGATGACTTGTCGCTGTACTTGTTCTTCATGGCTATGGAGGGAGGATTCCCATGACTCTCTGTTTCTATGTCGACCATTTAGCGCTGGGCAAGCCCACAGCATGTGATTTAGGGTCGCTATGTCTTCACAGGTTTTGCAAATTGAAGAGTGCACCTCAGGATGCCATTTGTGTAGGACATTCGGGTTTGGAAAAGTACCCGTCTGCAGTTTTCGCCAGATTACTTCTTCCTTCTTTGCGAGAGATGTATGGGGGGGAGGCAGGGTTCTCCTCCCCATTCTGTAGTGTTCTAGAATTTCACTGTAAGTGATTAAGTGTCGCTTTTTGGACAGGGAGTATTCTGCCTGCGCTGGGGCCCGGTGTGTGAGTGCTCGGGCGACCTCATTGGCGATCTCGTTCCCTGTGAGTCCA
This sequence comes from Amblyomma americanum, assembly GCA_030143305.2. NCBI lineage: Eukaryota > Metazoa > Arthropoda > Arachnida > Ixodida > Ixodidae > Amblyomma > Amblyomma americanum. The sequence continues at coordinate 5,142 of JARKHS020021882.1, forward strand.
CTATGAGCGGGTGCCCATATTATGCTAACTAGGTCGTTAGGTACGTTCTCCTTGCCTGCTTGCAGAATTTTGCCGGCCTCTTTGGACACTTGACCGTTGTCATAGGCTTTGATTGCAGTTTTAGAATCAGTGATGATAATTCTAGTTGATGGGTTTGTGATTGCCAGGGCAATCGCCGCCATCTCTGCCTCCTCTGGTGAAGAGTGTCTTACGCTACAGCCTGAGATTAGCTCGCCTTTGTCGCTCACTACTACTGCAGCGTAGTGGCCTTCTGGGTACTGATCCGGAGTTCCAAGGTTCCAACCCGACAGCGGCTGCTGCGTTTTTATGGAGGAAAAACGCTTAGGCGCTCGTGTCCTGTGCGATGCCAGTGCACGTTAAAGATCCCCCATGTGGTCGAAATTATTCCGGAGCCCTCTACTACGGCATCTCTTCCTTCCTTCCTTCTTTCACTCCCTCCTTATCCCTTCCCTGACGGCACGGTTCAGGTGTGTAACGATATATGATAGAGATAATGCGCCATTTCCTTTCCCCCAAAAAACAAACATTATATTAATAATAATAATAACTGGGTTCTGGGGAAAGGAAATGGCGCAGTATCTGTCTCATATATCAGCGGACACCTGAAACGCGCCGTAAGGGAAGGGATAAAGGAGGGAGTGAAAGAACAGGTGCCGTAGTGGAGGGCTCCGGAATAACTACGACCACCTGGGATAGAAAAGACGCGCTAAAGGCAAATAATAATAATAATTGTTTTTTTGGGGGGAAGGAAATGGCGCAGTATCTGTCTCATATATCGTTGGACACCTGAACCAAGCCGTAAGGAAAGGAATAAAGGAGGGAGTGAAAGAAGAAAGGAAGAAATAGGCGCCGTAGTGGAGGGCTCCAGAATAATTTCGACCACCTGGGGATCTTTAACGTGCACTGACATCGCACAGCACACGGGCGCCTTAGCGTTTTTCCTCCATAAAAACGCAGCCACCGCGGTCGGGTTCGAACCCGGGAACTCCGGATCAGTAGTCGAGCGCCCTAACCACTGAGCCACCGCGGCGGGTCTAAAGACAAGGGCGATCCCGGAGGTAGTGCAATACCGGGCCAACCGGTGGCGAGAGTGAAGCATCCTTCAAACTCTCCACCACATTTCAAAAAAATAAGTCCAACTTGGACCCAACTCTCCTTCTATCTGCACGTGGTAGCGATTGTGGCTCGGCTTGAGCCAGTGATCAGGCCCGTGCACTTTCCTTTCTTTCTTCCTGGCAGTAACAGACAGACAGACCACCTGGGGATCTTCAAGGTGTACTGACATCGCACAGCACACGGGAGCCAAAGCGTTCTGCCTCCATAAAAACGCAGCCGCCGCGGTCGGGTTCGGACCCTAAATTTTTGGTAATCTTCTCACCCCTTTTGAAGTTTCATGGTAGTAGAGAATCACCTCAGAATTTCTTGTCCTCTCTGTTAGGTGTTCGGTATTGGCAGCAGGCTTCTTCGTTTTCTTCGCCGAAGTTTTAGCGACCATCAACAGCAAAGAGGAAGGAAACCCAGAGGCCTCTAGTCGGACCACTTGCTCGGCAAGACTCTGCGGCGTAGAATGCGGGCAACTTCTAACTGCATTTGAGAAACAATTGGTTGGCGACGCCACGTTTTACCAGCTTCGAGTGAGCGGAAGCATAAGGCAAACGTGTCCGTCAGCTAAAAACTCGAGTTCTAAATCTAGAAACCTAATGGTGTTGTTAGAGGGTAAATCTTTGGTGAAGACCACGTTCTTTGAACAGGCACTAAAAACATTTAAAATCTGGTCCGCCACAGGGGTTATCTGGTCAGGTGATGATAAATTTAAAATGATTAAAAAGTCGTCGACATATGGAAAAATCTTTATAATATGATTGTCGTCAAGTGCTTGTCGTGGTTGGTTTCAAAACCCACCGCCGGACACCCACCGGTAAAAATGAGTAGAAGCGACCAATCGGCCCGGCGGCCAGCTTCTTCAGGGGTGTGTGCTTGGAGGAGGCTCAATATACCCCGCTGCAACCCTTCGGGGGCAAACCCAGTTTCGAACAACTCAGCCTGCAAAGGTGGTTTGTGTTTCACTCCCAAGTGAAGAGTTTGACTCAAAGCTCGTACGCTCTAACCAGCGTCAAGTTCAACACTAAGGTCCTTCGTCAGACGCGATTCAGAGTATCACTGCGGTCCTGGGCAAGTCCGGCTTATCCGGCTGTCCGACGTTGTGAGAAGTGCAGAAAGCACTTCACGACAAGCATATTGTAAAAATTTTTCGATATGTGGACGACTTTTTAATCATTTTAAACTTATCATCAACTGACCAGCTTACCCCTGTGGCGTACCAGATTTTAAATGTTTTTAGTGCCTGTTCTAAGAACGTGGTCTTTACCAAAGAATAACCCTCTGACAGCAACTTTAGGTTTCCAGATTTAGAACTCAAGTTTTTAGCTGACGGACACATCTGCTGGAATTATGCTCCTCGGTCTAAAAAGGCACTTTTACCTTATGCTTCCGCTCACTCGAAGCTGGTAAAACGTGGCATTGCCAACCTGTGTTTCTCAAAAGCAGTTAGAAGGTGCCCGCATGCTACGCAGCAGAGTCTTGCCGAGCCGGTGGTCCGGCTAGAGGCCTCCGGGTTTCCTTCCTTTTTGCTGTTGGCGGTCGCTGAAACCTTGGGGAACAAAATGAAGAAGTCTGCTGCAATACCGAGCACCCAACAAAGAGGACAAGGAACTTTGAAAGTGAACCTTTTACGAACGCCGTAGGTTTTGTAACTGGCACAAGGTGCGAGTGTTGGTTTGGACTTCAGGGAGTAGTTTTTTGCCCAAATTTGCCTGGAATTTTGAGGCGCAGGCTGCCCTTCCCACGCGGTGCACCCCTGGAGGGCCGAGTACTAGGCCGGGGGACCGCCTGTTCCCATTCGATTAACCGGCTCGGTGGACCGGCGGCCGCGGGAATCGAACCCACGACCTCCCGTAGCCGAGGCGAGCACTCAAACACAAGGCCGCGACTGCGCTTTGGTTTGTAGTTCGGTGATTCTCTACTACCCTACTACCAAGGGATTTCGCATGGGCTGAAAAAAAGTTTTGCCAAAAATTTAGAGTGAATTTAGTGTTTTCAGCCCACGAAAGCTTCCCAGTCTTTGCGCCAGCATCTCTGGCTCCAAGCGAGAACCTGCCTTTAAAACAAAGCACCAAACGAAGTTCACCAAGTGTGCTTTGAGGATAGTGTATTCTATTCCTACTTCTTGTGGAAAAATTTACATTGGGCAAACGGGGCAGTGCTTGAACGAGCGACTCAGGGAACATGGCAGAACGCTGCGTTTTAGTGCAAGGAGCAACCTGGCCATACATGTGAAGGAGTGCCTAAACTGCTCTGCTTTGCTTAACAGCTCTACAATTACCGGCCGCGGGAAGACTAGCCACGAGCGATAGAGGAATAGACTCTTAGAGGCGTTTCTAATCAAAAAGAACGAGCGTGTTTGTATCAGTGACCCGTATTTTAATCTTACTGACAGAGTGGCATTTTTTATCTGGCTTGCAATGACGCCCGGACTTTGATGAGTGTGGCATTATGTGCGCTTGCTCAAGTGTGGCGTTAAATACGTGATGTAACCTATAAGAAAACAGTTAAAAGTCCGGCGACAGTCTTTGTGTGTCTTCTCCTGGTCCTGGATCTTTTTTCGCTGGCTTTTTTTCTCTGATGTGCAATACCGCTGACAATGCTGTGTCGATGAAAGCGCCATTATATTTCAAAAAAGCCTATTTTTAAAAATTGTGTAAAGTCTTAGGTGAGAAACCCTGTATACTTGCGGAAGCTATTCTTTTGGATTCTCCTTTCACAATTGCAAAGGTGCAAAATAGCGCTGTGCGCGAAAAAAGTTCTCTGCCAATGCTGCGTTGAAAATATTTTTCTCCCCAAATATTAGTTTTTGAAAAACGATGGTTACTATTGCCCAGCGATCGAAAATCTGAAACAAAGGCAGTCTCACTCCTACTAGAATCACCCAAAATAGAGTAATAAGCGGTTCCTTCGCATAAAAAGAAAAATTAGGGTCCGTCACTTGAGTAGATGCAGAGGAAATACGATGGCATTTCTCTTTTACTTGCCAATTTATCCCAATTTTGATTAAAAAATTAGAGAACAGCCATACTGTACTTTCCCATCCACCATACTCACCTGACCTCTCCCTATGCGACCTCTTTCCTGTTTCCTCACATGTGATATCCCTAAAAGGTCGCTGGATGAGGAGCATGGTGCTCCTTAATGCACGGGAGGCGTTGCAGTGAATGTTTGAACAAAAAACTGCTGATGATGACTGCTAGCGCCAAAACCCAGAGCATCATTACGGACGAATGGTGTTCGTACCCTCGTGGTAGTCGGAATTGTTTTACAATTCGGCATAGTTTAATCCTTCAGTTGAGAAGAACCACAACCCGGTTAATAAATAATTTGATTCACATGTGGAATAATTTGAAAATTTGCCCATACCTAAACTAATTATAGGACACTTTCGGCAGCTCCTCGAAGGCTGCCGCTCCACTCACGCTGGAGGTGTATGAGAAGTTATCGCTCGGAATGTTCCCGAGAATTCATTTCGTGTGCATCTTTATTTCCTTTGTCTGCCCTTTGTTCAGTGCTCTTGCTCGGCTAAAAGTCCGGCAGCAAGAACGCGTTTTTTCTTATCGAATCCCTATCGTGGCAAGATCATACTGATTTCTGAAGCATGAACAGTGAAAGAGGTGCATTGTCTTCACTGTAATTTCTAGAATCGCCTATTTGCCATCCTCAGCAGAGTAAGGCTCCAAACAGCTGAATTCAGTTACTAAACCAGTGGATTTGACAGGCTTAAAGAAAATTAGTTTCGAGCTGTTTTTTTGGATAAGCACTAGCCACGCAGGGGAATACGGCATCTCGCGTCTTGTTCTCGGCAGCAAAATTTGTCATTAAAGAAATTTTCATTCTTGGTGAACCGCCTAGCTAGCTTCGCTACATGCATTGTAGACAGTCAGGTTCACCGATTTGCAAAAATGCAGGTTTCGATGAATGAATGTGACCTTCGCATGATAACCTCAGGATTAGTTCACTCACGTAAGGGTTGAGGATTTTCGCTGCAAGTCTATTCCTTCTTAAGCAGCAATCACATGTCTAAACAACTGAAAGTTAGTGTGAGGATGTGTCACAAAGTTCATGCCTGCCCTGTCCAGCTTTGACCTTTGTTTCCCAGAAACATGTCGCGGAGCAGCGTCGACGACTTTTTCCCCTTCCCCCGCGGGGGAATGGCATTCTCACCATAGCGCTGGAGGGGTCACTCAAAACTACTCCCCACCCCCTCCTAGCACTGTTGCCATACAGATGGCAAGCGCTTGCACGTGTTGGGAACAGCAGAAGCGGATTGAATGCCCCGCCACTGTTCGCAGCCCCGAATGACTCCTCGAGGGATTAAGGCATTGTGCCGAATTCTTTCAACATTCCTTCATGTGCTCTTTTTTTTCTTTTTGGGAGCTGCATTCCTCTGTGCGTGGCTCCTGAAGAGTTTTTTTTTCCCTGTGTTGTTTTTTTTTCATTCTTTGCCATGCGAAGGGGGCGACGGGAATGCCGCGCGCTGGCAGTTGGTCTGGAGATTTGGGTGCGTGCGGTCGTGAGTGAGGTCAGCCAGGGAAGTGGTCGGCAAGGAGCCTAGGCAGAGATCTGACGCGTAGAGCGCTGCGATGGTGGTCCCGAAGACGCGAGGCCCAAGTTCGCCCGTATCCGCAAGCCCCCATCAGCCCCGCGACGACCAACCGCAGCCCGACGCTCCCTGCGACCGGACCTTGCCACTCCGCAGCTAAGCCATCATTTCTCACCACTCACTTCAACTCTTTTATCTTTGTATTTTTGCTTTCTGTGTTCCTCGTTGTAATCCTTTGTACTGTATTTCGGTCTCGTAACATTTTTGTATAGCAATCGCCCTGATGTTTCTTTCTTTCTGTTAATTGTTATGTTAACGTGTTCAATTGGTGCTTGTGTTATTTGCGTCACGTCAGTGTACGGCGCTACCTTGTAGGGCATATTGTAATACTTGGTTGTTGTTTGCCTAATTAAATTAATTCGCTACGGAACTGGCCTACGCCTCATGTTTCTGGTCGACGACTAATCAGGCGTGGCCCCTATCGCCGGTCAGCAGTCGAATCACAATCTTTCGCACGCGGGGCGGAGGAGTTTGTCGCTCTTCCCCCTCCGAGCTTACGGAGAGTGCAGTGGTGGGCAGGTTGGCCCGGTTAATTGTAACTTCGGCGACAACCAACACCACAGCCGCCCACGATATCTTGACAGGATGTCAGAGGCAAATACAATGGTTAAGAATTTTGCAGTCCATCGAGTCCACGAAGCTTCCACCCCTAAGTGATAAGGGCACTCTTCTGCTGCCCCAGAGTGCCCGGGATCAATCCAGTAGGGTGAGGCAGCGTTTCGATGGAGCCGAAACTCGAAAAGCGCTCGAACCCGGCCGCGGCGGCTGCGTTTTTATGGAGGAAAAACGCTTAGGCGCCCGTGTGCTGTGCGATGTCAGTGCACGTTAAAGATCCCCAGGTGGTCGAAATTATTCCGGAGCCCTCCACTACGGCACCTCTCTCTTCCTTTCTTCTTTCACTCCCTCCTTTACCCATCCCTTACGGCGCGGTTCAGGTGTCCAACGATATATGAGACAGATACTGCGCCATTTCCTTTCCCCCCCAAAACCAATTATTATTATTATTAAAAGCGCTCGTGGGCTGTCCGATGTCAGTGCACGTGAAAGGCCCTCAGGTGGTCTAAATTATGCCGGAGCCTTTCACTACGGGAACTCTTCTTTTTTCTTTCACTACCCCTTTGCTCCTTTACCTTACGGCGCGGTTGGGGTGTCCACCGAGATGAGACAATTACTGCACCATTTCCTTTCCTCAAACAGCCTATTTTTCAAAGGCCAATTTTCATCGTAGAGCACGCGGCTGCTTTTTTTTCACTGTTCGTCCTCAACAGGGTAAAACAAACTGAAGAGTGGCAATTATATCTTCGCTTCGCCTAAATCTCTGATTCTAATTTGACATTGATTAAAACTTCGATGCAACACCACCAGTACGCAATCAGCGTTGAGAGGAAGCAGGAGTTTCACTTACCCGTTGAATCTGTGCAGCAGCAGAAGCCTCTTACTGAATCAATTTTTTTTTGTGCGCTGAATGCATTATCTAGCGGTGCCTAATCAAGTAAGCAGCGGGTCGATTTGCGCTGATAGCTCGTCAGGTACATTATACGGCTATTGCTCAACGTGGCTTAAAAGCTCGTGTTGACGTTCGCCACCAGTTGGCTTTGTGACTAATTGTCTCGGTCAGATATATTATGTTCTTTCTAATACCCTTTTTTTGTACACATTGAGTGCTGGTCTGGCGGTCAAATAGACTTCCCTTTTTGTATTTAATAAGCCTATGTAGCTATGGCTAGCCAGCCTGTCTTCATAAATTTCTTTCTTTTTATGGACCCTTCCGAAACGGCATCACTTAAGTTAACCTTGCAAATATGGCGCGACAGTTTTAAAGTGTCCGTGCGGTCGGTTGAGGTTCCTTGGCGCACCATTACGCAGATATCGGCTCGCTTTTCACGTGACCGCACATCCTGCTGTATTACACGTTATCGCACATAATCATGACGATGATTAGTGGCCCTTAAAACTAAGTTTTCCTTTAATGTCTTTTGCGCACGCTGCTGTGCGACCTGCCTGTACAAACCCTCTCTTTATCCTCCTGAACGAAAATCCTTATTTGTGAAGAAGTAGAGTGCCCGGCTCCGACCGAAGGGACTTCGGTTCACTTCCGCTTCACAACCTTTCGAAGCGAAGGCTATACTATCCCAGCGCCGCCGATTTCGCTGCGTCTGCACGAATGACCTTGAATAGGAGGAGCGGAGCTGCGTAAGTAACAACGTGACTCGAAGCAGCTGCAGTCGCGCGCTCCACCGTCGTGGCGGCGGCTGCGCGCTGCCTATCAAGTGTCTTGCTATGAACGAAGCAAGTCTGTCGGAGCCGACGACCTCGAGAGTGCGTACTCGCAGATCTGATCACCCGGTCGACATTGCCAACCGTGCGAGGGATATAGCAATCGACAGCGAGCGTAAACGCTCGAAACGGCCAGCCGAAACAACGGAGGGCGGGAGCTTCGCATGGCTCGACGGCGAGAGTAAGATGCCGAAGGAAGACAACGACGAGCCTTGTTAGCAGCCGAGGCGAAGACTGGCGAGCCGCTGGAAGTGAGTTCTCGCAGTGCAGAATGCACAACGACCCACGTGTTCCGTCTGTCTGTCAAACTGCGCTTGGGCCACGAAAACCTTAGGAAGGGACGTAACGTGTAATCCTTGCTTTCGCTTACATAACTCGAGTTACCTGAGCTAAGCCGCAGCCAATTTTTTTCTTGCAGTGAACCTACAATCATTCTACCCATTCTACTACACCCATTCACTACACCCATTCGCGCCGATGGGAGGTTTTTCTTCGAGCGCGATCATTAACGCTTTTGCTTTAACAGGTGGTGGTTCTGGTGAAAAACTTTATTTAGCGAAGGCCAAAAAAGAGAAGAAAATTATGATGCTGCCGCTCCATGGGAGGCCTTCTGGCTGCCGGCCGTGGCCTCCATGTTATGCCTGGCGGCGACTTCCGCTGACCAGGTCGTAAGCCGTATTTGAATGTACGGCTCCGAGCTGGTCAAAGCAGCCTCCTACCGCTGCGGTGTGTTTAAAAGGGCGGAGGCCGAAAGTGCCGGACATAAGTAAATAAAATTAGCACAGTCTGCTCGGGGATGGCTGCAGTGCGTGCATTCCGGTGAGAAGGCACCGGGGTGAATAAGGGCAAGGCGGGCAGGAGAGAGGAAAGTATGCATGGGCGCCTGTAAATAGTGCCACGTGCTTTGTTGGTCCTAAGAGAGGAACTTGTCATGGGGAGGGAAGGATAGGTGGGAGTTGCGGTGATAAAGGGTGATGTCATGGAATGTGTAAACTAGGTAATGCGATATTTGTTAGCGCCTTGATTTCTTCTCAGATCAAGGATTGACATCGGTCATATTTTATGGCAGTTGACAGGCGTGAATGTATTTCATTTATGCTGTTATTGCTGCTTGCAAGCAGTAAGAAGTAGCCGCGTTTACAATACAGTCTTAGGTGGTAGCTTACGCTGACTCTATAAATCCCAACTACAGTATTTCCCGCTCAATTTCATCCGTACGCCAGAATATTTCATATGAGTGCCATTCAATTTTATCCTCCCGTCTACTGCAACATGGGCCTCCAAGGCTGCCGGGACGAACACCAGGACCTCCCAGGACCCGGACGTGAGGGCTCTGCGAGAGGAGGTAAAGCAGCTCAGGGCAGCCCTCTCTACCGCCACCTCTGCTGTATCTCCCCATCCACCACACCCCTCCCCTTCACCCAACAAACCCACCCAACCCGCCCAACCTCCCCCTAAAAAAAGAAGGCCTGATGAGAGCCCAGTCGAACCAATAGACCTAGACGCCAAATTTCAAGCCTTCCCAAAAACTTGGAAGCCAGGCTCACAGAGCGCATTACTGCGCAGCTCTCTGCACAGTGCGAGCTTCTGATTGAATCTACCATTACCCGTCTAATGGATAGTGTCATATGTAGCATCATGACTAAGGTAGAGGATCGCTTAACTGGCCTCACTCCTGGACTCTCAACGGACTATCCTCCCACAGTCCCACTCTCCACACCCCTCCTTCCCCTCACTACCCAACAACATGGCTCCTCCGACGGGCCTTAATTCTTTGCAGATTATTCAGTGGAATTGCAGGGGCTTTCGGCGAAAGCGCGATCCTCTGCAGCAAATTATCGCAAGTTCGCCATCCCCACCAGACATTATCGCCATTCAGGAGGCCAATGTTTGCAGGCAGCTGCCAGGATACGCTTTTATCCCCTCAGACCCCACTGAGCTTCCTCGGGTGGTCACATATGTCAGTAAATCCTTGCATTACGTGGAGCACGTAATTACCTACCCTATCGCGAACAGCCTTATTGAAGTCTTAGCGCCCACCCCTGCAAAATCAAGCCTGTTCTTTCGAAACTGCTACCTTCTCCCACGTCAGCCAATTAACTTACTCCCCTCACTTCTCAAATCCGCAACCCAGTTGGCCGGATCAAACCCCCTACTTATTGCCGAAGGTCTTAATTGCGCTCACGTGGACTGGGGCTATCGGCGCACCAACCACAGAGGCACAGTTTTATACAATGAGACGCTTGCGCTCCACCTGACCTTCTTTAATGATTTCAGCTTACCTACGCAGATTGATAACAGTGTTACTGCCGATACTAGCCCAGTCGTCACGCTTGGTAGAAACGTGGACCACCTGCAGTGGGAAAGAATGCTTTCCACACTAGGCAGCGATCATCACCTAATTCGAATAACGCTAAACTATCGCCGATCTCAGTTCAAATTTACCGTTAAGCACACTAATTGGGACGCGCTCCGCAAATTTAGACAAGCGCAGCCAACACAGGCCCCCTTCGACCTAGACACCTGGATTATTCAGTTGCAAAAAGACATTTGCCAACACACCCAAACGCTCGACTCTACGCCAGACACCCCTGTTATTGACAGCAAGCTCGCCCACCTCCTCCAAGCACAGGAAAACATAACGCAAAGGTGGAAGACTCAGAAGCACAATTGGAGACTAAAATTCAAACTTGCCCAGATTCAATCCCAAATAGAACAATGTAGTGCCACTCTTTGCAAAGCTAACTGGGCTCAGATTGTGACGGTCTCCGCGGCAATCTCTCCACAACTCGCGCTTGGCATCTCTTACCGTACATGCTAGACTCCACGCAATCCAGATCTCAGACGCGCCTTAGCATTCGCCGCCTCACTCACAACCATCGACAGGACACCGACGCCTTCCTCGCCCAGGTGAAATGCACCTATACAACCCCCAGTCTACCTTGCAAGTATCCTGATTATGCAGGCCCACCCCGGCCCTAGCTTGACGCCCTTATTACAGAATCAGAATTTCGCACCGCCCTATTGAAATTACGGAATACCGCTCCCGGAGATCATCAAATTACCAACGCAGCTATCAGAAATCTTGACGATGCTTCCATCTCTGACTTAGTCAACTATTTTAACGAATGTTGGGAGGCAGGTACTCTCCCTGCCTCGTGGAAGCATTGAAAAATTATTTTTATTCCCAAACCCCACAAGCCTATCACCCTAGACAACATCTGCCCCATTTCTCTTACATCCTGTCCAGGCAAGGTCTTCGAGCACATAATTCTTGCTCGGCTAACAACGTACATGGAAGACAACCACCTTTTCCCCCACAGTATGCTCGGCTTTCGTGCGCATCTATCTGCGCAGGACGCCCTACTTCAAATTGCGCATGACGTGCTGGATGATACCATCCCCCACCACACTAAAGCTATCCTGGCAGTTGACCTCACCAAAGCATTTGACAGAATTCGACACGATGCCATCCTACGGGAACTGCAGGCTCTACAGGTAGGCCCTAAAACCTACAATTACGCTCGCGCGTTTCTCTCGGGCCGCACTGCCTCCCTGCACATAAATCAGATTACCACATCCCCTTATACACTCGGAGAGCTCGGAACCCCTCAAGGGGCGGTCCTTTCTCCCCTTTTCTTTAACGTTGCTCTCATCCCCCTAGCTCACAAACTGGCTCTAATCCCACACCTAAAGCATACCCTGTACGCTGATGATATTACCACATGGACCACTCATGGCTCTGACGGGGAAATTGAGGAAACTCTTCAGTTAGCAGCAGACATCATCTCCTCTCACCCGTCATCCATCGGGCTCGAATGTTCCCCATCTAAGTCCGCGCTCTTCCTAATTAGGCCAAAATCTAGCGCTAACTAGCCCATCCAAATCAATTTAAAAGGATCCCCTATCCCCATCACACCCGCCCTCCGCATCCTTGGCCTCCACTTGCAGGATTCTGGACGAAATGAACATACCCTTAAAAGGCTCAAGGCCTCCACGCAATCCGTGTTGCACCTTCTGCGCCGAGTGTCCTCCCTTAACAAGGGTTTAGACGAAGCGGACAACATGAAAGTAGTGCACGCATTTACGCTTAGCCGCATTCTATACGCAACCCCATATCTCGAATTGAACCGCACGGAAACCGAACGCGTGAACGCCATGATCCGCCTTGCGACTAAGGCAGCCCTAAACCTACCTCGTAGCACTAGCACAGCCAAACGTCTTGCACTAGGCATGCATAACACCATTCAGGAACTAGTTGACGCGCACCTTCAGACACAGTACCTTAGACTTGCCACGAGCGCCACTGGCCGCCATATACTCTCCTCCCTTCGCATCAACATACCCGCTAACCACTCAACTCTTATAGCCATCCCTCGACACATCCATACACCTCTCGTTGTGAAACCCCTTCCTCGAAACGTCCATCCCCAATATCACATCCCTCGCCGCGTAGCTCACGCTAATGCCCTCGATAAGTATTATGGGCAAGTCCACAATGCCGTTTGGGTAGATGCTGCATGTACAGCGCATGAAGCGGTAGCAGTTGCCTACAATCCAACCCTACCTCACCCCCTACCTCACCGTCTTCCCTCGGGCTCTACGCCTGATGAAGCAGAGGAGACCGCCATCGCCCTAGCCCTTGCACATTCGGACGCCTAATACATCTTCAGCGACTCCAAAACGACTCTGTCTAACTTTGCCAAGGGCAGGATTCACGCCCCTGCCTGGCAATTGTTGAACACCCCTACTCAAAATTTACCACGCAGGGTAGAGCTTCAGTGGGTGCCGGCTCACTCTGGGAACCCTGGAAACGAGGCTGCCGATAAATTGGCCCGAGGTCTGATTTGCAGGGCTCAGGACAGTCTCGATCCAGGATTCTCGAGGAAGCGGGCGCACACCTTTGCGGAGCTCACGCAAATACCCCGTTTGGACCGTCGGACTTATCCTCCTCCCCACCCCTCTCTTACGCACTCCCAACAGATCCTCTTCAGAGGCCTCCAGACCCGCTCTCTGTCATCCCCTCAGCTTTTATCCCACTATTACGGCACATCCCCTGCATGCTCCCTATGCGGTGACCCCCACGCCACACTCTCCCATATCCTTTTCGGCTGACCTGCTGACCCTCCCCCGCGGGGACAGCACGCCATCTCGAGCTGGGAGGACTGGGAGGTCCTGCTTATGTCTGCAGACCCGACATCGCAGCTTGCTGCGGTGACTCGGGCTACCGACGTCATGTCCCGGCACGACCTACTTGATGCAGTGCGGGACCGCGCAGTGGCCCAGGGAACCAGCTGGGTCTAAAACTCACTTGCTGAATAAAGTTTTTCTGTCTGTCTGTCTGTCCAGGTCCCACAAAAATTAACCGAAGCGCCAAGGCATTTCCTCATGCATTCTCAGCACTAAACCGCTGAAACTTAAAAAGTGGTCTACTGTTCCCAGACGCGTTATCGATGAGTTGTTACTGACGAAGCATTACACACTCAATGAGCAAGTAATAATACACTTTTTTATCATAACAAATAAGGGCCGGGTATTTATAGTACCCACCACATCAACCAAAGTACAAGGTGAGCGCGAAGCATATTGCAGACATGCATCGGTGGTGTCCTGCAACTCGCATCATCATGACACACCTTTATTATCCTGATAAGATGAGCGACTAACACTAAGGTGATGACTGAGATAAACTCCCTGTGATCAGCCGAAAGTCCACTCGCATGACTTCGCATCACTTCCAACTCCCTGTGATCAGCCGAAAGTCCACTCGCATGACTTCGCATCACTTCCAACATAGCGTCCCACATTCTCAACCAAAGTCATGAGGGGTATGGAACGAAACGTTATGTCGAATATAATGACGCTATCACTCCGACACACCTTTAGCTAGCACATTCATTATGTTTCTACATGACATTAATAAACTGCGCAAAGATGTGCAATTCTTCCTGCCTTATAAAGTCACGTGACTTTCGGCAAAGGGGAGGAACTTTCGCGACTCAGCAACATTGGTGTCGGATTACCCTGAAGAATACGGCTATCCTTTGCACACAGCTATTTCGTTGAGTCCACTCTCCGGTCTCACACGACTTGCAGTATCATGCATCACATCAAGACTCTATTGCAATTTTATCGCTATCGCTAACTCTAAACGCTTCCGCTGCGTCATTACAAGTTGTGACGTCACAAGGAGCGACTTTCATCATTACGGGACGTTATGGCAACATTGCAGTGATAGGTATCAAACCAATCGGTTTTCCCTGTATAATAAGGCTGTCGTGATGATGATACGTGTTAGCCAAGTCATCATTCAGCGTCATGTGACTTGCAGTATCATTAATGACGACACGTCACTTTCGCAACCCTATGATGTTGGGTACGAAACGAATCGGTTTTTCGTGCAGAATAAGGCTGCCGTTAGGTCTAAAACACTTTTGATGCGGCACTGTGAGCTCTGACCTCACATGGATCGACTTTAATCATGACGATACTTTATTGCTAGCTTGCAGTGATGGGCATCAAAGGGTTCAGTTTTCCACGTTTGATAAGGCTGTCGTGAACACGATATATTTTCGCCGAGTCATCATGCGGGATCACGTGACATGGATGATCGTGAAACACGACACGTCACTTTGGCAACCCTATGATGTTGGGTGTCAAACGAATCAGTTTTTCTACCGTAATGAGGCTGTCGTGAAGATGACACCTTTTCCCCGAGTCATCACCAGGGCTCATGTGACTTGCAGTGTCATGCATCACGACGCGTCGCTTTGTCAACCCTATGAAGTTGGGTGTTAAACCAATCGGTTTTCCTAGTGTAATAAAGCTGCCGTGAAGGTAATTCATTTTCGCCGAATCACGTTCCGGGGTCACGTGACTTGGAGGATCGTGAAACACGACACGTCACTTTGGCAACCCTATGATGTTGGGTATCAAACGAATCGGTTTTTCTAGCGTAATAAGGCTGTCGTGAAGATGACACCTTTCCCCGAGTCATCACCCGGGCTCACATGACTCGCAGTGTCATGCATCACGACGCGCCACTTTGTCAACCCTATGAAGTTAGGTGTCAAATCAATTGGTTTTACGTGCGGAATAAGTCTGTCTTGGAGACAATACAAAAAGCGCACGTGTTTTTTGCGCAAACCGGAAACAAGGAAACCCAAAACTGCAAAATTCCTCTGCAAAGTGCGCAAGAAGTTTGATACACTAAGCTGGCATGTGAATGGTAGACTGAACTGAACATTGAAGCAATAATAAGCTACATCTTGTAAAGCTCATATTAGGAAAGTGAAACTCGCACGGTATAAGAGTGCTTCATTTAAAATATTTTATCTCGTGTACACATTGGGCACACACACATTACACACCACTTTATTTTTGCAAAAACTAGAAAAAGTGATCTGCGACTGTCGCTGTAGAAGTATTCCACATAAACCACATTTAAGTTTGATGCACAAAAGTAGAGGAAAAGTTAATAAAACCATTTTACACAAGTTAACATCGAAGACAAAACTTCTTATCCCAGTTTCCACTAATGGAATGAACTTGCCTTTTAAAGTTTCTGCATCATCAGTTTCACACACAAGCAAACTGCTAAACCAGTTATACGAGCAAAAAAAAACATTTTAGCTCTTGCCCACTAAGGGAAAGTTGCATTTTGCGTCTGATGGCCTTGGATGGTTTTGTGACATAAAACAGAACGCACTGAAGCTGCCGCATGTCACCCCCAGCTTCAACGGTGAGCGCAGGAAAAGCTTATCTCTAGTTATTAAGCGAATATAGCGCAGTGCATACAACTTCGTGGGCAGATGCCATATAAACACAGCTGGATGGAGCACACCTCAATCAAAATGAAAAGCAATTCGTAAGCAATGGTTTGAGGTCTACGCCAGAGGAATAACGCTTTCATACTAGCACGCATCACAACTTTGGCTATTCTTCGCCGTCCTCCGAGGACTGCTGTCTGATTGTACCGCGTTTTGGCGAGCCAATTCTCGTATATTCACACGCACTGAGACTGTTCACCTTTTTCTGATACGGGCCTCTACACTTATCTGTTTTACGTTCTTCTCTAGGGCAAGAATTTTTATTAACGTCGCACAAAAACCACTCCGGAGGTTTGCCGAGCAATAAGGCGAAAAGAAAATAGGAGTGTCATGGCTGAGCTCTCCAAGAGTAGTTAGAACCTTTCCTTAGTGATACCTAGTGTCAACTGCTACAGTGACTTGTCGTGTGCCTTACCTACAGAAAAGATACTGTTGCTGCTAGTAAGGCAGTGGAAGACGATGTAGCACTGTCCTGTGCTCGTCTTTCTTTGTCCCGTCTTTACGCTACGTTTTTGTTAAGAGTGGCAGATGAAAGGGGATAGTCCTCTCCCTGCATTGTCGCGCCAGCCGAGCCACGAGAATTGGCCGACACCAATGGCTAGAAGGGGGTACTTTGAAAGGGAAAAACCGCTTTAGCACCTTAATATAGAAATATGAAACCGAGACAAAGAGCTAGCTTCGTCCAGTATATGATATTTTCAAAACTCGTAAGTCAGAAGCGTTTCAGGTTTTTCGAGTTGGTTCTTCGCGCTGTCGGAATTTCAGCGCCTACCACAACAAACAGAGGGGACATGAAAACTCATTTCCATGACCTGTCTGTTGTGCGCACTGAAATTTCAATAATAACCACTGAGCTGCCGCGGTGGCGCAGTGGTTAGGGTGCTCTACTGATCCGGAGTTCCCAGGTTCCAACCCGACAGCGGCTGCTGCGTTTTTATGGAGGAAAAACGCTAAGGCGCTCGTGTCCTGTGCGATGCCAGTGCACGTTAAAGATCCCCAGGTAGTCGAAATTATTCCGGAGCCCTCCACTACGGCATCTCTTTTTTCCTTCCTTCTTTCACTCCCTCCTTAACCCTTCCCTTACGGCACGGTTCAGGTTTCCAACGATATATGATACAGATACTGCGCCATTTCCTTTCCCCAAAACAATCATATCAATCAATCAATCAATCAATCTTTATCTTTCGGTGCCCAATAATAATAATAATATATAATTGGTCTTTGGGGAAAGGAAATGGCGCAGTATCTGTCTCATATATCGGCAGACATCCGAAACGCACCGTAAGGGAAGGGCTCCGGAATAATTTCGACCACCTGGGGATCTTTAACGTGTACTGACATCGCACAGCACACGGGAGCCATAGCGTTCTGCCTCCATAAAAACGCAGCCGCCGTGGTCGGATTCGGACCCTAATTTTTGGTAAACTTCTCACCCCTTTTGAAATTTCATGGTAGTAGGGAATCACCTCAAAATTTCTTCTCCTCTCTGTTAGGTGTTCGGTATTGGCAGCAGGCTTCTTCGTTTTCTTCCCCAAAGTTTTAGCGACCACCAACAGCAAAGAGGAAGGAAACCCAGAGGCCTCTAGTCGGACAACTTGCTCGGCAAGACTCTGCTGCGTAGAATGCGGGCAACTTCTTCTAACTGCATTTGAGAAACAATTGGTTGGCTACGCCAATTATTACCAGCTTCGAGTGAGCGGAAGCGTAAGGCAAAAGCGCCTTTTTAGACCGAGGATTGTGCTTCCAGCTAACGTGTCCGTCAGCTAAAAACTTGAGTTCTAAATCTAGTAAACCTAATGGTGTTGTTAGAGGGTAAATCTTTGGTTAAGACCATGTTCTTTGAACAGGCACTAAAAACATTTAAAATGTCGTCCGCCACAGGGGTTAGCCGGTCAGCTGATGATAAGTTTAAAATGATTAAAAAATCGTCCACATATCGAAAAATCTTTACAATATGCTGGTCGTGAAGTGCTTGTCGTGGTTGGTTTTGAAACCCACCGCCGGACACCAACCGATAAAAATGGGTACAAGCCACCCATCGGCCCGGCGCCCGGCTTCTTCAGGGGTGTGTGCTTGGAGGAGGCTCAATATACCCCGCTGCGACCCTTCGGGGGGCAAACCCAGTTTCGAACAACTCAGCCTGCAAAGGCGGCTAATGTTTCACTCTCAAGTGAAGAGTTCGACTAAAAGCTCGTACGCTCTAACAAGCGAGAAGTTCAACACCAAGGCCCTTCGACAGACGCGATTCAGAGTATCACTGCGGTCCTGGGCTAGTCCGGCTTTTCCGGCTGTCCGACATTGTGAGAAGTGCAGAAAGCACTTCACGACAAGCATACTGCAAAAATTTTTCGATATGTGGACGACTTTTTAATCATTTTAAACTTATCATCAACTGACCAGCGAACCCCTGTGGCGTACCAGATTTTAAATGTTTTAGTGCCTGTTCACAGAACATGGTCTTCACCAAAGTTTTACGCTCTAACAACACCATTAGGTTTCCAGATTTAGAACTCAAGTTTTTAGCTTACGGACACATCTGCTGGAAGTATGCTCCTCGGTCTAAAAAGGCGCTTTTACCTTATGCTCCCGCTCACTCGGAGCTGGTAAAACGTGGCATTGCCAGCCAACCTGTGTTTCTCAAATGCACTGAGAAGTTGCCCGCATGCTACGCAGCAGAGTCTTGCCGAGAAGGTGGGCTGGCCAGAGGACTCCGGGTTTCCTTCCTCTTTGCTGTTGGCGGTCGCTGAAACCTTGGGGAACAAAATGAAGAGGCCTGCTGCCAATACCGAGCACCCAACAGAGAGGACAAGGGACTTTGAGGTGATTCGCTACTACCAAAGGATTTCGCATGGGCTGAAAAAAGTTTCCCAAAAACTTAGAGTGAATTTAGTGTTTTCAGCCCCCGAAAGTTTCCCAGTGTTTGCGCCCGCATCTCTGGCTCCAAGCGAGAACCTACCTGCAAAACAAAGCACCAAACGAAGTTCACTAAGTGTGATCTGAGGATAGTGTATTCTATCCCTACTTCTTGTGGAAAAATTTACATTGGGCAGACGGGGCAGTGCTTGAACAAGCGACTCAGGGAACATGGCAGAACGCTGCGTTTTAGTAGAAGGAGCAACACGGTGCCTAGACTGCTCTGTTTTGCTTAACAGCACTATACCATTATCGGCCTCGGGAAGTCTAAGCACGAGCACGAACTCTTAGAGGCGTTTCTAATCAAAAAGAACGAGCGTGTTGGTATCAGCGACCCGTCTGTTTATCTTACTGACAGAGTGGCATTTTTTATCTGGCTTGCAATGACGTCCGGACTTTGATGAATGTGGCAGTATGTGCGCTTGCTCAAGTGTGGCTTTAAATACGTGGTGTAACCTATAATAAATCAGTTAAAAGTCCGGCGACAGTCTGCGTGTGTCTTGTCTTGGTCCTGCATCTTTTTTCGGTGGTTTTTTCTCTGATGTACAATACCGCTGGCAATGCTGTGCCGAAGAAAGCGCCATTATATTTAAAAAAGCCTATTTTTAAAAATTGTGTAAAGTCTTAGGTGAAACACCCTGTATACTTGCTGCCGCTATTCTCTTGGATTCTCCTTCCACAATTGCAAAGGTGCAAAATAATGCTGCGCGCGAAAAAAGTTGTCTCTGCCACTGCTGCGTTGAAAATATTTTTCTCCCCAAATGATAGAGTTCTTGAAAAACGATGGTTACTATTGCCCAGCGATCAAACATCTGAAATAGAAAGGCAGTCTCACCCCTACTGGAATCATCCAATGTATAGTAATAAGCGGTTCCATCCCATAAAAAGAAACATTAGGGTCCGTCACTGGAGTAGATGCAGAGGAAATGCGATGGCATTTCTCTTTTACTTGCTAATTTATCCACATTCTGATTAAGGAATTTGAGAGCAGCAATACTGTACTTCCCCATCAGCCATACTCGCCTGACCTCTCCCCATGCGATTTTTTCTTGTTTCCTCGCACGTGAAAGCCCTAAAAGGTTGCTGGATGAGGGGCATGGCACTCCTTAATGCACGGGAGGCGTTGCAGTGAAATTTTGAACAAAAAACTGCTGATGATGACTGGCAGCGCCAAAACCCCGAGCATCATTACGGACGAATGCTGTTCGTATCCTCGTGGTGGTCGGAATTGATTTACCATTCGGCATAGTTTAATCCTTCAGTTGAGAAGAACACACAACCCGGTTACCAAATAATTTGATTCACATGTGGAATAATTTGAACATTTGCCCACACTTAAACGCTCGGCTAATGATCGGACACTTACGGCAGCTCCTCGAAAGCTGCCCGCGCCACACACGCTGGAGGTGTATGAGGAGTTATCGCTCGGAATGTTCCCGAAAATTCGTTTCGTGTGCCGTGTGCATCTTTATTTCCTTTGTCTGCCCTTTGTTCAGTGCTTTTTCTCTGCTATAAGTCCGGCAGCATGAACGCGTTTTTTTCTTATCGAATTTCTATCGTGGCAAGAACAGACTGATTTTTGAAGCATGAAGAGTGAAAGAGGTGCATTGTTCTCACTGTAATTTTTAGAATCGCCTAACTGCCAGCCTCAGCAGAGTAAGACTCCAAACAGCTGAATTCAGTTACTAAACCAGTGAATTTGACATGCTTAAAGAAATTAAGTTTCGAGCTAATTTTTGGATTAACACTAGCCACGCAGGGGAAGACGGCATCTCGCGTCTTGTTCTCGGCAGCAAATTTTGCCATTAAAGAAATTTTAATTTTGGTGAACCGCGTAGCTAGCTTCGCTACTTGCATTTTAGACAGTCAGGTTCACCGATTTGCAAGAATGCAGGTTTCAATGAATGAATTTGACCTTCGCATGATAACCTCAGGATTAGTTCACTCACGTAGGGGTTGAGGATTTTCGCTGTAAGTCTATTCCTCCTTAAGCAGCAATCCACATGTCTAAACAACTGAAAGTTAATGTGAGGATGTCAGAGGCAAATACAATGGTTAAGAATTTTGCAGTCCATCGAGTCCACGAAGCTTCGGCCCCTCAGTGATAAGGGCACTCTTCTGCTGCGCCAGAGTGCCCGGGATCAATCCAGTAGGCTGAGGCAGCATTTCGATGTAACCCGGATATAGGATTGTCCACATATAGGATTGTCCAGACCCGTAGAGTATCTGTTACAGATCCAAGTTGGACTTATTTTTGGAAATGTTCCGGAGAGTTTGAAGGATGCTTCACTCACGCCACCGGTTGGCCCGGTATTGCACTACCTCCGGGATCGGCCTTGTCTTTAGCGCGTCTTTACTATCCTGGCTTTATATCCCCCTCTTTCAACTCTCCTTCTGTCTGCACGTGGTAGCGATTGTGGCTCGGCTTGGGCCAGTGAGCAGGCCTGTGCACTTTTCTCCAAAACTCGAAAAGCGCTCATGTGATGTCCGATGTCAGTGCACGTTAAAGGTCCACAGGTGGTCTAAATTATGCCGGAGCCTTTCACTACTGCAACTCTTCTTTTTTCTTTCTCTACCGCTTTGCTCCTTTACCTTACGGCGCAGTCGGGGTGTCCACCGAGATGAGAATTACTGCATCGTTTCCTTTCCTCAAACAGCCTATTTTTCAAAGGCCAATTTTCATCCTACAGCACACGGCTGTTTTTTTCGCTGTTCGTCGTCGACAGGGTAAAGCAAAATGAAGAGTGGCAATTATATCTCCGCTTCGCCTAAATCTCAGATTCTAATTTGACATTGATTAAAACTTCGATGCAACGCCGCCAGTGCACAATCAGCGTTGAAAATAAGCAAGAGTTCCACTTAGACGGTGAATTTGTTGAGCAGAAGCTTCTTACTGGACCATTAATTTTTTGTGCGCTGAATGCATTAGCTAGCGGTTGCTAATCGAGTGAGCACAGGCTTCATTAGCGGTCAGAGGCTTGATGCATCAGGTTATTGTTTGTTTGTGCATAAG
Organism: Amblyomma americanum; assembly: GCA_030143305.2. Taxonomy (NCBI): domain Eukaryota; kingdom Metazoa; phylum Arthropoda; class Arachnida; order Ixodida; family Ixodidae; genus Amblyomma; species Amblyomma americanum. Next base: position 26,905 of record JARKHS020021882.1, read on the forward strand.
CACGAACTTAAAAGCTCGTGTTGATGTTCGCCTCTAGCAATTATTTTGTAACTGATAGTCTCGGCCAGATGTGTTGTGCTTCTATGTACACTCTTTCGTACACCATTGATTGCCGGTCTGGCTGTCGAATAAACATCCCGATTGTAGCGGGAGCTACACTAGGCTACCAGTCCGGCATTTCGCGGTACACGCAGAGATGCCAGCTATGCGCATGCGCCGTTACCATGGTAACCAGGGAAGAGGAGTGAGTGCGCCGCGCGCTTCGTCGCCCCTCTTTTTCGGAGTCCTTCCTTTAGCCCTTCCCTTATGGCGCGGTTCAGGTGTCCGCCGATATGTGAGACAGATACTGCGCCATTTCAATTCCCCAAAACCCAATTTACCCTTACGGCCGCGGTCCGCGGTGTCGGTCTTCACGGCAGACGTCGCATGGAACACATCTAACGTTCCGCTGAACGCATCAAAGTGCACCGGCTTTTTATGATAATTTGGTTTTGGGGGAAAGGAAATGGCGCAGTATCTGTCTCTTTGTACCGGCGGACGCCTTAACCGCGCCTTAACCGAAGCATTGAGACAACTGCGTGTTACTTTACCGATCATCGGGCAGTGTTTATTCCGGTCAAAACATTTGAATAAATTAACAATGTGTCTCACCGAATGCTTACTTCTTCAATGCTTAACATTTTAGTCACAACAACAAACTCGACAACATGCGTAACCAGCGGAGAACTACAGCTCTCGCTACGTATATCCTGACATAGCTGAGCTAAGCCACTGCCAATTTTTTTAGGGATATGAGGTGCCGCATTATCTGTCTCGCATATCGGTGACACCTGAACCGCGCCGTAAGGGAAGGGATAAAGGAGTGACTGAAAGAAGAAAGTAAGAAATCGGGACCGTACTGGAGGGCTCCGGAATAATTGCGACCGCTTGTTACAGTTCCGCAGGTGAATAATAATAATAATTGGTTTTTGGGGAAAGGAAATGGAGCAGTATCTGTCTCATATATCGTTGGACACCTGAACCGCGCCGTAAGGGAAGGGATAAAGGAGGGAGTGAAAGAAGAAAGGAAGAATGAGGTGCCGTAGAGGTGGAGACTGCGCATACACTATGACGTCGCCGCCGCTGGACAGTTCACGCCTTCATGGAAGTTCTAGTGCTATCGCATTTAATATGTGCCCTCCAGTGTCTAACACTGGGCATCTTATAGAGCAGATGGACGGATGGAACGTACATCTGGCGCAAAAAAAAAACAAAGCCTGAGGCAACCTTTATGATAGTTCTTTTGATATCACTTCAATAATCTCGGTATTGTACCTATATCACGCGTTCGTGACTTTATTAACACAGAGTAGCTTTACGCCATCATGAAAATGATATCGAACAGAATCATCGAGCCAGAGGAAATAAAAAAGAAGCTGTATCTTTATATATCATCGTTTTGCGTTTGTCGTGCTTCTTGAAATCGAAAGAGCCGTGGTAATCAGTTGTTGATTATTGAGAATAAAGGGTAACACAAACATAACAAGATCGTTTCTTCACACTCCAGTCTGATATCAACAAACTTCCACACTGCTTGACGAAGTCGATCAACCGCCTAAAGTTTGTTTTCAGCCGACTAGTTAGCACCTCACTCCCTCACCGGTAACTGCCGTGTCGGTTGTGAATGACAAGGTGGTGACGCTTACACATAAATTATGGTTTAAATTTAGCGCATATCGTGAGTGGAGAAAAGATAATCTAAAACGCATAAGCAGAGACATTTTCTACCCTTTGATTGAAGGAACAAAATTCAGAGTTTTTTTACTCCCACAAATTTCATGATTTTACCTTCGTTTTCTTGGAGGCAAAACGCTAAGGCGCCCGTGCGCTGTGGGATGTCAGTGCACGTTAAAGATTTGTCAAAAACCTTATCGCGCATCGCCGAGCCTCTTACCCAATGTTAATGGCATACAGACACTGGAAACGCGATGAAAGCTTTTGCGACTAAAATTTCTCTTTGTTGAAAAATAAGTTATCAGTGAGGCAGGACCCTTCCTTATAACCACTAGTTACACGATTAACGAGACATCGTCACGCCTAGTCCTTAACGCCTTATGCCAGAAACAACTTGTATAAATATTCTTAGCCTCCCCGAACAATCACTGAGTGGAACCATCTTCCTTAGAGCCGACTAATAAGCACTGAGAGCATTGCCAACTTTTTATAAAGACTTTTGAATATTGTATGTCTGGTTCTGGCAAAAAAAAATTGTGTTCAATTTACCTATTTTTTGTTCGAACCATGCATGTGTTGTCTTTGGTTTGTTTTTTGTGTTCCAAATGTTATCATGCATTGTATCTCGTTGTATTGCCCATTCTGCCCGTGTCTATCAAGGCCGGCAGTATTGAATAAATGAAAATGAATGAATTGACTAAGGCAGACGCGCCATTTCACTTGTAAGTGCCGCAAGCAGGAGCTTTGGCGTGCGGACCTTAGAAAAGCACAGGCAACGATGCTAAGAAGGATCCAGCCTCGATCCGTTCTAAGCCCCCAAAGGATACCATTTATTACGAACGGGGAGTATAACCCCGCATGCCTAAATTGCCAGAAATGGGCAACCCAAGATCATATATTATGGGGAAGCGAGCTCAAGCCTCCATCTCGTAAGCTCCTTCCGGCTCTCTCCTAACAGAGCTGTAATCAAGTGCTGCTGAAGCAGGAGAAGACAACACAGGAAGCGCTTGTTAACAGGGCCTTGGAGGCCAGCCTTGTATGGGGATCACACTGAGATGCAGTTGCCCACGATCTACAAATCCTTGGCAATAAAGTTGTTTCTGTCTCTCTCTCTGCTCTTGCTGAATGAAGTCTTTAAGAAATAAAGATGACCCAAAGCTAAACCGTGTCTAACCATGCTTAAAAGAGCTTTTGATCCTTGCTCAGGCCAGTTAGCCACAGCCACTTCTTTTTTAAAGCGAAAGCTTTACTACTCCCCTCCATAGCTTCTTCGCCGTGTACGCGAGCTTGACCTCGAACTGAGAAGAAACCACGTGACAGCTATGACGTCACTGAGCCTCCGCCCCCGCCGCCGGAACCGAGCACTCGCCGTCGGCATTCGTTAAGTTACTGGCGCTGGCGTCGACAACATTCTAGGCTCCAAATGATTTTCAGGAAAGGAAGGGCGCATAACTGACTCTCTGGGTGACCGGACGCCTCAGTCGCAATTTCAGGTGCGTGGCGGTGGTGAGAGAGGAAGAGATGTGGGCTGCATGCATTAGCGCGGACAACGTTGTGGCAGGCACGCAGCACTGCATCAATAGGCCGCAGCTTTCATTGGCTGTCCAACCTCTCGCGATTAACCATTAACTGCCACAAGCCAGGGTGAGAGCGCTGCCTATCCACTGTATGGAACGCACTCAACGTTACAGCACAGAGCCGAGTCTGCTTGCCCGGTACACCACAGCTTTCGCTCTTAACGAAGTTCAGCAGTAGTTAAACCACACCACCATCCCACAGTACCTTCTCGCCTTTATCCAGCGCACATGGCGACAATTACAGATGGCCTGCTTATTTCACCCTATGGTCTCTCATGATTTCACCCCACCTTTCCTCCTCATTGTAACACCTGTGGCGTGTCCAGACTGCTGCTGATAGAAAGGAAAGTGCACGGGCCTGCCTACTGGCTCAAGCCGAGCCACGCTCGCTGCCGCGTGCTTAAGTAGTAGAGTTAAAGGATAGGAGAGCAAGGATAAAAAGAAAAGGCGCACGCTAATGTACCCTGGGCCGATCTCGGAGGCAGTGCAATAACGCGCCTACCCGTGCCAGAGTGCTTCAAGCCGAGCACACCGCCATATTTCAAAAAAAAGTTTAATATCATGGGTCCATGTACCCGCAGCAGATATTAAATCAGGTATCAGATATCAGATAGGCGTGCCCAGGTTCACACTTTTCCACTACTTTTGGGAATGCCCTTCGCAACAGGCAGTACCCCCCCCTCCCCAATCCCACTCATTCTTCCTGGGAGGATGCTTTACGGACTGCTCAACCCGCCGGTTAGAAATGGCCGGTGGATCGGGCTTTATGTGAAACACAAGACCGTGGGCTCCTTGACCAGTAGGGTACCACCCTGGGAGATTTTTTTCCGTCTAATAAAAGTTGTTTCCATCCATTCATCCGCAGCCACTTTCTTTCCAGATTGGAAGCCTCAGCGCAAGCGCACTAAAGGTTTCTCTCTCCCCTCGCATTTTATTTATTGCTGCGCCAAGAGGATGAAGCAGAGCACTGCGAGCAGAAGCAGTAAATTCGGCTTTAAGCTCCGCTGCTGGTGCTTGGCTGAGAGTTCATCTGTGGTGCCTTGGTGGTGCCTGCGTGCTCATCTCTGGTGAAGCCATTCTACGTGGGCGATTTAGCCAGGTCTAAGGTTGTGTTGGTAGGTGCGGTTATTGGGCATTTCAGGGCACGATTGGCTCAGGTATGTCGCTGACTTCCCCGGGCGGAGGGTCGGCAGCCTGGTTTGCCAGCTTGCCGACCCAAATCTTGCCGCTGGACGTTTTTCAGAAACATGGAATTGACGTCATCCCTGTGGCTCTTGTGCTGATCGGTGAGGGAATGATCAAGATGAAAACCTGTAAGGTTCTTCAGCCGGAGCTAAGGTCTCTAACTACCCACTACGTACAGATCTCTGAGGTGCGACCGTTCGGCCGTAGGGGCATTGTTTCAAAGTCCTCTGACATTGCTTGTGTCACAGACCTGCTCCAGTGCAAAATTTTTCAGTCATTAGCGGTGAAAGCATTCATCTCTGAACAGATCGCATGCACCAAAGGTATTTTTCTTGGAGTGAACCAAGCATCTTCACCGCAGGAAATACTGGAGGAGTTTCAGGATGCAGGTGTGGGGGTTCTTTCTGTCTACCGGTGCAGTAAATGATTAAATAGTGTGCGTGTAGCGACAGAATCAGTTATAACTACTTTTGCTGGCTCCTTCTGTCCTTAGTTCAAGGTCTGGCCAATAGTGTATCATGTGGATCCTCTGCAACCTCGTCCACTTCAAAGCACCAACTGCTGGCGGTTAGGTCACAGTGGTAAAGTGTTTAAATCGGCGACCCCCGGCCGTGTTTGTGAATGGTGAAGGACATTCAGATGACAGCTGCGCCTCTGATCAGCCCCAGTGTTGCCTCTACAAGTGCAACCACTCAGCTGATGATGCCGACTGTTCGAAACGAGCGGACGAACACAGCCTGCTAGATATGATTCAAGCGAAGCGATGCTCGACAGCAGATGCATTTGCACTTCTGAATCGGAATAATAATACATATGCCAGCGGTGCGCGAAGCCCTGTTGCATATATAGAGCCATGTTTGACTACTTCGATAGTTTCCTCAGTGGAACAGGCTCTTTCTGTGGTGGTCGAGCGAATGATGTGCAGTTTCACGGAGGCTTTATCTCAACTTCTTGCAGGCCAATCTCTGCCTTCTCAATCATCTGTTTCGGCGGCGACGCCTGCATCGCTCTCAAATTGTGCTGCTAGTAAGTGTCACTCCATGTCCCCTCCGGACGCATCCTAAGTCCCGCCTGCCAACAGTGCTCCTGGGAGAGTCTCTCACGTAGATATCTGACGAAGAAGAAGGAGCGCCGACCAAAGAAAACAAAAAACATAAACAGACGTTTCGGCTCCCGTACCGGAGCCTTGTTCACATTGAAATGAAGCAAGCAGCTCAGTGGCATTACATATGCTTGAAAAGAGGGCGCAGGGAGCGTGCGTAGATTGGGTTAAGATTTCCATCGTTGAGGTTGAGGGTGTGACTAGTAGTTTGGATGATTAATGATTCCAAGTGCAGGCGAGGGTATAGCTTCTTTTCGGTTGAAAGCACGTGTGCCCGACCCCAGTCGATGTCATGGCCTGTAGATACTGCGTGCTCGGCCATAGCATTTGAATCCACTTTTTTGTTGCGTACATCGTTACTATGTTCTTTTAGCCGCCTCTCGAAATTTCCGGTTTCGCCAATGTATGCGTAGTGACAGTCGGAACAAGGAACCTTGTACACTACGCCTGGATATTTTTCTTTGGGAAGGGGGTCTTTGACATTTACCAACGCATGGCGCAGTTTTCTTGTCGGAACGTGGGCGAACTCTCGACTTCACGTAGATATCTGTACTACTGATGCTAAATACTCAGCCCTTCTCAGAAGCGTCGAGCTTTTTCCTCACCTTCGAAGTCAGCTGTTCCGCAAGTCAAAGCAAAGAAAGGACCTCCCAAAGTAATTTCCAAGTCTGATTTGCTGAAGGAGGCTGTTGCTGCCTCTTTCGTCAGTCAATATTCATTGCGGGTCTAAAAGTTGTGCAATGGAATTGTCGCTCCTTACTTTCTTCTCTCCTGGATCTTGAATTACTTCATAAACATAATCCAGATATTGTGATTTTGCAAGAAACGTAGCTCTCTCCATTTAAATTATTTTCAATTAAAAAATTTTGTGTTTTCAGGGTAGATCGCATGAATGGCAGGGGTGGTGGGTTGATGCCTATTATATCTACAAAAATAAGTCACCGGACATCATTCTCGCAGAAAGTTATGCTCCCTGACTGTGAGTTGCTGGCAAACCACACAGTCATCGCAGGGGATTTTAATTCGCACCACAATGTCTGGGGTTGTCTTTCTCACTCCTATGGCCAGCTTCTCTGGTCATGGATGTTTATGAATGCAGTGCGCTGCTGCAATTCCAGAGCAGTAACCTTTATGCGTGGAGTTTCTCGTTCAGTCATAGATTTAACATTAGCATCCCGTGGGGTTGGAGTATCTGCATGGTCAACAGTAGACTCAGGTACATCTAGTGACCACTTTCCAATAACCTTTACTATTATGTCCTCTCCTATCAGAAAAGGTGGTGCAACCATGAAATTTGTAAAGCACATTACGTATAAAAAATTGATATCTGCCTCGCTTCCCTCCATAGTTAGCTCAGGTCGAGCAGAAAGAGCTCAGCTGGCAATATCCTTTCTGAAAGATGCTGCTGAGACCTCTGTATTCTCTGTGTGCGCTGCTTCCCCTGCCAGACAGCCGTCTCCTTGGAGAACGGAGGAGTGTGAGAAATCTTATCGTCGTAGAAAAGCAGCCTGGAAAAGCCTTTCCTGTAATCAGACCCCACCTAATTGGATAAATTATAAGTTCTACTCTGCATCTTTCAAAAGAGCTGTTAAAAAAGCAAAGGAGGATTAAAATCAATATTTAAACGCGTATCTCTCTAAACCCCAGAATAAGAAGGCTCTATATATATTCATGGCGCAGAATAACAACTCTCCGGCCTCCAATCGCATAAAGTGAATGGTATTGTCTCCGCAGGAGGCTAAGCAAAATCTTGAACGTATCGCTCAGGGGCTTGGTTTATGTTTCCAGGTGCAGAAAACGAAACCTTTGCATACTCTCACCCCCAGCTCGGACTATCCTGAGGTCGGCGAGTCGGAGCTCCTGTCAATTGTTTCCTCGATGCAGTATGCTGCCCCGGGATCTGATGGGTTTACTGTGGCCATGTCAAAGATTTTAGCGCAAGGCTTTCCAACTCACCTTCTGGATATTGTATATGCGTCATTGGGAAAAAACTCTTGGATTCCTCATAGCTAGAAAATTGCGAATATAATTTTACTTTTGAAAAATGCACAGAATGAATTTCAATTAAACCACATTCGGCCGATTGCTTTAACCTCAAATTTAGTAAAGCTAATAGAAAGGGTAGTACACAGTCGCCTCCGCACAGATTGGCTTTCGTCGCGATTGTACCATATGGTCCGCGCATGTGGATCTCGAGAGCCGAATACGACTCTCAATACGCAAGAGAGAAGTTTCGGCCTTGGAGGCACCTGATGTTGCTAAGGCCTATGACAGCGTGGAGCACACGGTCCTTATTAACAACCTTGCTCAGCTACAACCACGCACTACATCCATGCTTGGATTTGTTAAATTTAAACGATAGATTTTTCTTTTCTACAGACGGATATTTCTGTTCTAATACCTATGTTCAATCAAGAGGTGTGCCGCAAGAATCTGTTCTGTAATGTTAAAACAGCGCTAAACAACAAGGATGAAGAAAGAAGGGAACACGCACAAAGGCGCTGTTTGTGTGTGTTTCCTTCCTTCTTCGTCTTTGGAAGAAGACGAAGTTGTTCTGTATCAGAACGCTGCCTTCACGTCTGTGCAGTTTTTTGGTAATTTGTGCTATAATCAGGGAGGCGCCGCTCCCTTTTTGCCACGGCGATGGAAGTGGAGGCTGCTGTGCCTCTATTAGAACCCGGTGGGTCGGTAGCAGCCGCCCAGAGGAAGCGCCTGCACCGCCAGAGTGACTCGAGCAGCCAGGGCACTGTTGTGTACTCGGTGCCAAGTGAAGACTCTTCGTTCTCGGCCGACGACGGTTTCATACCGGTTGTTGGTAAGATGGCCAAGCGCAGACTGCGTAGACAAGCCGCATCGTCCTCATCGAGCACGTCAACGGTGTCCTCATCAAGAACGCCAACGATCATCACGGCGCGAAGTTCCTCAGCGCATACAGCCTTGTTTGTGCCGTTGAACTCAACGGACAACTTGAACCTACTCAACAGGCAAGCCATCTCTATCTGAAGAGCCTTGCACCGGGAGGCATAAAAGATGTCAGAATCATTCCGTTCAAAAACGTCATTGCCATTGATGTGGTGGAGCGATGTTCACTAGAGAATTTAACCGCAATCACAAAACATCAGTGTACGTCCCCTTATTCTCCAGGACAACGGCACTACGGCTGGCGTAATCTACAACGTCGACATCGCCATCTGTGATGCAGATTTACCCATGTTGATCAAGCCGGCAACCGACGGCATTTTCATCATTCAAGTTCAGCGGTTAGGCAGATCTCCATGCATCAAGCTGACCTTCAAGGGTGACTGCATACCATCGTACGTGAAGGTTGGGCATTTTCGTCATCCAGTTCGACCTTTTGGGACTAAGCCACTTCAATGCAGGAAGAGCATGAGGATCGACCACGTGAGCGGCGTCTGCATCAACTCCATCGTGTGCCCGCGATGCTCCGAGTCACACAGCGGTGATGTTTGCCGCGCGACTACCTTGAAGTGCGCCAACTGAAACGGCCCTCATGACTCTTCCTCGAAAGACTGCCCCGTCTAAAGACCGAGCGGGCGGTACTGAAGCAAATGGTGCGAGACCATTCTACGCACAAACAAGCCGCCGCAAAGGTGCGACGACGTCGTTCGCGCCGCCAAAGGTCGTCAAAGAAAGCAGTCACATTTGACAATAATGCCCCAAACCCAACTGCATCTTGTCCGCCTCCACCAAAAATCATACCAAATCAAGGGAGCCCGGCGCTTGGTGAGGCTGGACCTGCTGCCTCAGATTCAACTTGGCCACCACTGCCAAAGCCTTCTAAGCCTACTACGTCAGGGACGTTGGCGCACTCAGGGCAGTGTGCAGCGCCTACGACTGATCCAGCCAACAGGCACGATCAAGGCCATGGCCCAGATATGCAAGTGATTGCAATGCTCACGACACTAATGAATGCCATGCATGCTCTGCTTTCCAGCCTACACACGCCAGCAGCAAATAGCGCACTTCAAGTGCTGGACGCACTACAACCAGTTCCTGCGGCTCTACAGTAGACGGCATCATGGCTCCTTCGGACCTGTCTTTTCAAAAGAAAGTCAAGCAAGCTTTCATTTTCCAATGGAATGCTCGTGGGCTCCAGTCCCGGATTTCCGATTTACGGCACTACGTCTACGAGAATCACTCCCCATTCTTGTGATATGTGAGCCGAAGACCCCGGCAATTTTGAGTATATCCGGTTACGAGGCATTTTCATCACCCACGTGCAACAGATGCAGCAAAGTCATCGTCTACATTCGACGTGAACTTACATATGTGCAACATTCAGTTCATCCGAACGAAGACAATCAGTACGTTTGCCTGACACTGAACAGCCGTGGCCTGACGTTTACGCTACTGGCGGTGTACTTGGCGCCATCAAGTCGTTTCGACGCCAGAAGGTTGAGTGGTTTGATGGCAGCTACACCTGCTTCGTGGGTTATTATGGGTGACTTCAACGCTCATCACACCATGTGGGGAGGCGTTAGGATGGACGTTAGGGGAAGACAGCTTGTGTCCTTCGCCTCTGACCATGACCTCCAGTGCCTGAATGACGGAAGCCCGACCTATATACGAGGGGTGACTTATAGCAGCTGCTTGGACTTGACTTTCGTTTCAAAGTGCCTTAACAACCGCGTCCGGCGGTTTTCGGATGTAGAAACCCATGGCAGCGACCATATCCCAACCTATCTGATTATTACCGGCCATTTCAAATTTTCCCCAGCCACGTGTAGGCAGCGCATTGACTGGACAGCTTTTAAATTACTTATGGAGGCTGCTTGCGCCGAGGGCTTCTCTACCGGTCTTGAACGAGAAATTAAGGAGGCCATGGAACACGCCACCTGCCCCTTTAACCCTGTCGCTAACTACACGGATTTTGACTTCGAATTGCAGCGACTGCGATCATAACGGCGCCGGGCAGAGCGCAAATAACGACGCACAATGTCGCGCCTAGACCTAAGAGATGCTAGGCGCATACAGAAGAAGATTCAGCGCAGAATTCAGGCACTGCAAACACAACGGTGGAGGACATTTTGCCAAACACTTGATCGATGGAAGCCTTTGTCACGCGTTTGGAGTGTAATTTGGGGTCTTCACACGTCCCCTCAGCAGCGCTACCCGTTAAAATCCGTCGCGCTCCACCAAAGGCGCAGTGTGGTTGAGGTAGCCGAAGATTTTTGCGTAAGAATAACAGGCTCTCCGAATCCAGGCGCAACGCTGCACTGCAACAATATTCCACCCTCACAGGATTCTCGGATGGTTGTACTATTCTCCATGGAAGAACTTGATGCTTCGCTGACTTGTTGTAGAAGGTCATCATCACCAAGGCCTGATGGTGTGACGTACTCCGCACTTGCCAACCTTGGCCAAGAAGCTCGACGGGCTCTTTTGGACACTTATAATAAGTCATGGACTGCTGGCATAGTTCCTCATCATTGGAAGACCAGTTGTCTGGTTCCACTACTTAAACCGGGGAAATCACCGCTCGACCTTTCATCATACCGTCCAATTGCACTCGCCAGCTGCGTCGGCAAAGTCATGGAAAGAATGCTGCTCACACGCGTGGAATGGTACTTGGAGCGATATCATATTTATCCAACCTTCATGTCTAGGTTCCGACGGGGCCGCTCTTCTATCGACAACGTGGTTGACCTTGTAACTTCGGTGCACCACAGCAAAAGTTTGAAAAGATTGACCGTGGCATTGTTTTGGATATCAAGGGCGCGTACGACAACGTAACGCATCAGGCCATTTTAGACGCAATGGAAGCTGCTGAGATCGGAGGCCGCACGTTCAGCTGGATACGCAGCTATTTATCAGAGAGGTCGTTTTTTGTAATGACTGCGGACGGACCAACGTCCTTACACCGAAATTCGCGCGGAGTCCCTCAGGGTGGAGAGCTGAGCCCAGTTCTATTCAACCTTGCTCTTATCGGCCTGGTCGACGTATTTCCACAATCTGCTCAGATCTCGGTATATGCAGACGACATCTGTATTTGGGCATCAGGGGTGACCCGTCCTCAAGTTCGTGCAAGACTTCAAAAAGCGGCATCGGTATTCACATCTTATCTTCGCTTACAGGGCCTGAACATTATGACCGAAAAGTGTTCACTTGTGGCGTTCACACGCAAAATAATGTCACGTTACACCATTCGCATCAATGGCGAAGCCATTCCCTATGAGAGAAGCCACAGATTCCTTGGTGTTGTCATCGACAGGAACCTCTCGTGGAGTCCACATATCTACGACATGAGAAAGAGACTAATTCCGATTGTCCACGTCCTTTCCTTCCTCGGGGGAAAGTCCTGGGGCGCATCAGTGCGCTCGATGCTATAACTGTACCGTTCCCTATTTCTGGGCTACATGCGGTACAGTCTTCCGATATTCAGTTCTATTAGAAAAACAAATATCAAGACTCTTCAAAGTGTGCAAGCGCAAGCTCTCCGTATCTGTTTTTGACTGCCTAAATGTGCATCAACAGCAGCAACTGTTCTTGTTGCCCGGGAACATCCTGTTACTACATACATTGCTGTTGACACCATGAGAACACATAATCGGCACCTCACACGGGTTCCCCGTCATCACCTCGCAACACTCCCAATAATTAGGCCGCGTGCTGCATTCGCCAAAGTCATTGAAGCCAATCGCGCATATCTTCCATCGCAGTTCACGCCTGCGTCAAGACCGAGCTCACCCTTATGGAGTCTTCATGAACCTCGGTTTCACCCCTATATTCCTGGCATTACAAAGAAAGCTGGTGTATCACTGCCCGCTCTCAAACAACTGACATTGAATCACCTGCATACATATTGCCACCTAGTGTTGCCAGGTGGCGCAAGCTGTCCGCGAAGACGATGAGGTTGCGATCGTGCTATCGTGGATCGGCCGCCATTACCGTCTCCTCTTGCCGACTCCAGCTGTTGAAGCGTCTCTCCGTGAGAACTCCGTGACAATTTGGTGGAGCCTGCTGGGTACGAGTATCCCATGCAAGAAACCCCTCCAGGGAGCCGTGCCGCCAGCCCTGCGCCGATTGACACCCCGGTACACCGCTTCAGCCGGAGGCTGCAGGGACTTTCACCGGAGTTTGGACCACTCGCGACAGTCATGATACCAGCCACCGGTATTCTCACGCAAGCTGCCGGTGCTACACCTGCCCACTATACCTTGCAGACCCCGCGGGTTCCCAAGGCCTTCCACGGGGACCTTTTCGAAGACGTGGAGGACTGGTTCCTTCACTTCGAGCGTGTGGCTGCTTATAACCAGTGGGACGACGCCGCGAAACTAAGAAACGTCTACTTTAGCCTAGAGGATGGCGCCCGCACGTGGTTTGAGAACCGTGAGGAAGTTCTAACTTCCTGGCGAGAGTTTCGCCGTCGCCTGCTGGAGGCCTACACCAGCGCGGATCGCCGCGAAAGAGCGGAGCGGGCAATCCAGTCCCGCGTCCAGCTACCGAACGAAAGCGTACAAATGTACGTCGAGGACATGACGCGGCTCTTCAGGAGAGCTGATCCTGCCATGCCTGAAGAGAAGAAACTTCGGCACTTAATGAGAGGCGTCAAAGAGCAGCTGTTCGCAGGCCTCGTGCGCAGCCCACCATCTACAGTTGCTGCATTTCTTTCGGAAGCCACAACGATGGAGAAGGTCCTGCAACAGCGTTGCGCCAGTTACGACCGGCCCGTGCATGCTGCTGCAGTCACATCATCGTTTGCCACCATCGGACAGCATCCTGATGATTTGCGGGAACTTATTCGCACAATCGTGCGTGAGGAGCTTCACAAATTTTGTAGCCCGTCGCAGCCTGCGCTCGGTTCCATCTCCACTCTTGTACGAGAGGAGGTGCAACAGGCGTTCCGGGGCCCTGTTCCTGTGGTCGACGTACCACCTCTGCCTGGGGACTACCACCGTCCGACGTACGCCGAAGTTGCAAGGCGTCCGGCTCCCGCTTCGCCGCCACCAATTCACGCCACGCCTCAAGCCCCGCGGCCCTCTGTGCAACCGGTGCAGTACTTCGAAGATCGTCGAGCACCTCTCCGAAAGGCCGACGTTTGGCGTACACCTAACCGACGACCGCTCTGTTTTCACTGCGGAGAGCCAGGTCATCTTTATCGAAATTGTTATTACCGACGCATCGGCATCCAAGGCTTCCGCACCGACTCACCGATACCCCGTCAAGGTGAACGACCCCCTGAAATTGAAGAATTCCTTGCGGACCAGCGCAATCCATCCCGAGCGCAGCGGCAGTCGCGCTCACCCTCACCGAGGCGCTCTTCCCCGACACCTCCCGGCTTCTCGCGAGCGGCACCGGGCCGATCGCCAAGTCCTCGTCGGGAAAACTGAAACCCGCGACCTTCGGGGGCGAGGTCGCTGGGGGGCGCTGTGCTGAAGACCTCCCGTCGTCGCCGCTACAATCCGACAAAAACCCACCGACGCCAT
>JARKHS020021883.1:0-188135 GCA_030143305.2 Amblyomma americanum
ACAAGGGCTTAAAGGGGCCATGACATGGTCGTTCTTCATATTGCAGTTTTGTGCTTCAGTAACTAATACAAGAGCTTATGATTCAGTTTCCGAAATTTGGCTGCCCTGGACGCGCTGTATATTCCAAAAAAATGCGATCGAAATTGAGACCGGGAGACTCCTCCCACCGGCAGTGACCGCCATATTGAACGCTCTCCTGACGTCACTTGGACATGCACGGGGCTACGTTGTCTGCTCTCGTTGCTGCAATATGCGCAGCGAGGTCTCATTCCCCCCTGTACTTTCGCGGGCGATCGAAGTAGCAGTCGTCCCCCATATATGAGTGACTGGTGCCACAAAAGCGATAACAACAGTAACGCAGTTTTTCATCGGTATAGGTAGCTATGGTCCGGTCACGCACTATCGGCCGATGCGACGGCGATCGAGGTCGGTGGGCTGGTCGGTACGCAAATGCCGTCGCTGAAGCACTGGTCTGTCACGCTAGACCGACAACGACGCCAGCACGATCAACGACCGCGTATCGTAGTAATGTTAAGTGTCAGCTTAGTGTAAACCAGAATAGTGTGGTAGGGGACTAGTTGGTATGACATTCTATAAACTTAAGAATTTTAAAACTTATTGCACCTAATGCTAGTCACGGCGACATACGCGATGTGCGTGCACCAGCGAAGATGTGCTTTCAATCAGTGCCTGTGAATAGAACCGATCGGCGAGGCAAGCGATACGGGCGCAGCAGACGCCGCACGACAGTGCCGCTCGCCGCCGTCGCCTGGGCTTGTGCGGCCGAGCGAAAGATTCACGCCCGGTCAGGCGACGGCCGGAAAAACTGCGCTTGTGTACCTTATCCGTATCGAAAAAAGCGAAACGAGCGGCTACATATAATATCTTCACACTTTCTTACTAATCAGCGAGGAACTTTTGCTATATTCTTGAATTTCGGTCGACGGTGGACCGCCGGCCCCTTTCGTGACGAGGCCTAGCGAGTACGCAGGATTCGTGTGTGCGATTTCGGCGATTGCGGAGAGCGAATTCGCATGTTTTAGCGCCTGCAAATAGCTGTCGAGCGTAGTTTTGGCTACAGTGCCCTCAAGGCGACGACTGCCTATATCGCAGGACGGAGTACAATAAGGGGGAAGTGCCCATATGTGACCCGGTCTGCATAGCATGTGCAGAAGGCAGCCGGCAGCAGCCGTCGGCGTCGACTGTAGACAACTCTGGTTATTTTCATTAATACAAGTAATGTCCGAACGTATTTTTAGCCAAAACGATCTAAAATTAAATTTCGGTGACATAAGAGAAAGCAGGTACAATTAGCAGGAAGCGCCTGTATCGTACGCGAAGCGTTTCCCAAGCAGCCGATATAGCATCATCGGTGTTTGTTGCAGTGTTATCATGGTGTGTCTGGTGTTTGTGTTTGTGTTTGTGGGGGTTTAACATCCCAAAGCGACCCAGGCTATGAGAGACACCGTAGTGAAGAGCTCCGAAAATTTCGACCACCTGGTGTTCTTTAACGTGCACTGACATGGCAGAGTACACGGGCCTCTAGAATTTCGCCTCCATCGAAATTCGACCGCCGCGGCCGGGATCGAACCCGCGTCTTTCGGGCCAACATCCGAGCACCGTAACCACTCCGCCACTGCGGCGGCGTTATAATGGTGTGTAAATGAGTAAAAGTGCAATTTGTGAGCAAGGGTACGTAATATTTAGGATAAGGAGAACCCACCTTGCGTATTATGCCACGCAAATGAGCAGTACTGTTTGCGCACAGCCTTGTAAACAACCTCAGCGCGGGGCTGCAGTTGTAATCGTCGCACTTCTGGGGCACAATGCGCACGCACAGCAAAATGCTAAATGCTGTACTATTATTTTGAAGCACTCATTTAGACGGCGGCGACTATTCATCCGTGCAGGCAGTGAAAGCATTCGAGTCGCGTAGGGTTTTGCAAGCGGCTTGGTTCCTGCAAAAGGGTTCTCGAAGGTAATGTATGTTCGACTTACAAACGAGTACATGCAGCGGGGAAGTCGTCGCACTCGGCACTTTTCTCTGCTCCTTTCGTGCCTCAAGGTTACTGTAGTGCACCTTTTGATAATTTGAGCTTAATTATCGAGCCGATGAATAGCGATCAAGAACTTTGTATAGCTAACTACAAAAACGCCGCGGCTTTAACTGCGCACATCGGCGAAGGCATGCACGGCACGTGCCGCTTTGCACATACGGGAGCACTTGACTGCTTAAAAAAGACCACATTCATAACATACGAACAGCATGCTTCTAAGTTTAAGTAATAGAGCAGGGGTCCATCGATTTCTATTTACTCAACAATCGGAAAACGGGCGCCACGAGCAAGTCCGCTTTCCCAAGGATCACTCAGCTCGCGTACTAAGTTGAAGGCTTCCCAAAAGAGAACACGGAAAATGCAATTCGCTAAGCTAAAAGAAAAAAAAAACTTTTAGAGCGACCGCTGTCTACGGTGTGCATGCAAACACCTCAACAGCTCGCAGCAGACGACGCGGGCATAGCAAGCAGTTCGCAGAAGAAACGAAAAAAATTCGTTTTAAAAATATTTACCGCACAGAATCAACTGAAAATCCGGGGAATTTTAATTTAATCTGTTGTAAGTTAAAGGCGATATGCAGGGTATACGTAAAAATAGGCTGACATGGCCCCTTTAACTCTGACAAGACACCCAACTAGTTGAAGCTGCCTAAGAGGTAGGTGCTTCATGGATTCATTGGTCGCTAAGGAAAGCTAATTTTCTTTACATACACAGTATTGTTAGAAAGAGCAGTTACATAGACATAAATGGTGCCAGAACAGCAAACACGCAGTAGAGCTAACTTCTGTTCATTCAACATCAGTTCATTTGTCTTTTAATTTAACTTTGCGAACAGCTTTTCCGGCACAAAGAGAAGGCCGCGCACTACTGTGCTTATCAGCGCTCATTTTCAAGTACGTACAAGCCCCCATCACAGGATAGATAAGTAAAACAGGCTTAATATATTGCAAATTTTTGTTGTACATTCTATACTGTGAACATGCACCCACCATAATAGCTGAGCACGAATTTCATCACAGCTGTGACAGCTGCCTTTTGATGGCAGCGATATACGAAAATGCTCGTGTACTATTTTTTAAGCATATGTTAAAGAATGTCATGTCGTTCGAATTGATCTAGAGGCTTCTACAATGGAATCCTTCATAACCTTATCCTAGATCCGTAGCGTTACCTTAGCATGCAAAATTGCACTAATCAATTATCTCCTACCATAAATACCATATCACTAAAACTGATTTTGCGGCGGCTGCGTTTTTATGGAGGAAAAACGCTAAGGCGCCCGTGTGCTGTGCGATGTCAGTGCACGTTAAAGATCCCCAGGTGGTCGAAACTATTCCGGAGCCCTCCACTACGGCACCTCTCTCTTCCTTTCTTCTTTCACTCCCTCCTTTACCCTTCCCTTACGGCGCGGTTCAGGTGTCCAACGATATATGAGACAGATACTGCGCCATTTCCTTTCCTCCCAAAACCAATTATTATTATTATTATTCCAATTAAGACTATCAGATGTCAACTGTATTCACTTTCAGGCATGCATATCAACATACAAAGATACAGGCGCAACCTGAAAGTGCTTTTCTGATGCCTAACCACATATATAGAAAATAGGACACAGTGCTACTACTTTTATATTGCAATTACCAGGGTTAGCTAGTCTAGTATCCAGCATTGCAACAATATAAGCTTGGATTAATATGCCACTTCATACGTATGCAGCTTTTGTAGTCAGCTCTCGAACCCTGTCTACCAATCCAAACATTAACTCAAAGTGGAATCATAGATAATCCACATAAAGAGGTATCGTTTGCAACCTAAAATGGGAGGAAATATTCTTTATTTCAACTGCAATAGATAGAGAACTCCAAAAATTTCTGAATTAGGGTTATAGGCACAAAATTAAAAATTAGGAACCAAAAATGGGCCAAAAGGATGTAAGACGTTTTTTTTTTTTTGAAAGCGAAATTTATTGCCCCTGGGCATCAATGATGGGTGAAGGTGTGATGAATGATCTAAATGAATGGAAAAAGGTTAGCTGATTTGATGAAGTCCAGTAGAGAACGATGGTACGGTCCCTGCGTCCAGGCAATGTATGAAGAAGGGTTGCTTGGTGAAAGACCTGCTACCATCAGGTGCCGGATCCTTGTAGGCTTGAGAGCTGGGCAGTCCCACAGTAAGTGATGAATGTCGGCCTCAATGTCATCGTTTGTACACATCGGACACCCTGGCCGAGGAAACAATTCTCGGTACTGAGGCTACTTCCGAGTGATAGCTGGTGCGAGGGCAACCCCGACCCGAATCCTCCTAAGTGCAACCTCTTCTGCACGGGTAAGGCAGCGGGGGAGGGTTACCGCACACGGAGGGATGAGAGCACGTGGGCGGCGCCGGAGGAGTTCCTTTGTTGATGAAAGGAGGGTAAAATTGTCCAAATGAAGGAGCCGAGGCAGTGATGAGTTTGGATTCGCAAGGCGGGTCGCTAAATCTGCCTGCCTTTGATAGGTCAGCAGATCCCGTGGGACCCACTCAATACGTACTGGCTGCGGGATGCGTGCCGCGAGCCGGTGGATGTCCTGACATATCGTGGGACAGCGGCTAACACGTCGTAGCAACCGGACAACGAGCTCAGCACAAAAGGACGAAGGGGGTTCCGTAAGCTGAAACCAAGAGGTTTTACTCAGGGCAGGTCTGCGCGGTGGTTAGGCTCAGTGGTTGGCGCTCGGCTACTGATCCGGAGTTCCCGGGTTCGAACCCGACCGCGGCGGCTGCGTTTTTATGGAGGAAAATTGGTAAGGCGCCCGTGTGCTGTGCGATGTCAGTGCACGTTAAAGATCCCCAGGTGGTCGAAATTATTCCGGAGCCCTCCACTACGGCACCTCTTCTTCCTTTCTTCTTTTGCTCCCTCCTTTATCCCTTCCCTTACGGCGCGGTTCCGGTGTCCAACGATATATGAGACAGATACTGCGCCATTTCCTTTCCCCCAAAACCAATTATTATTACTATTGAATTGATTGAATTGGGTGTTGGGGAAAGGAAATGGCGCAGTATCTGTCTCACATATCGGCGAACACCTGAACCCCGCCGTAATGGAAGAGATAAACGAGGGAGTGAAAGAAGAAAGGAAGAAAGAGGTGCCGTTAGTGGAGGGCTTAGGAATAATTTTGACCACCTGTAGATCTTTAACCTGCGCTGACATCGCACAGCACCCGGCCGCTTTTACGTTTCGCCTCCATCGAAACACAGCCGCCGCGGTCGGGTTCGAACCCGGGTATTCCGGATTAGTAGCCGAGCGCCCTAACCACTGAGCCACCGTGGCAGGTTAGTGACAGTGGTGGAAAACAAAAGCGCATGTTTGTTGGTGACCAGAAGGCGACCGTAATCAAAACATCTGTAGATTGGTTGCGAAGAAATGTCGATAGTTAAGGACCTAAACGCAGTCCTGAGCACGCTGTCTACAAGCCTCGGCAACCAAGAAGCAATCATTAAAGCCGTTGCCTACGGTGTGAAAGGAATTAGGAAGAAGCTGATATCTTTCTTCTTCGAAGCATTTGAGAGCCCTTTACTAATGGTTTTTCGCTTCCCTTCGGTCTGGCAAGTCCATTCTCCACAAAGCATTTCTGTCATGCAGTGAAGTAATATGTCCAGTGTACTCATTCATTATGAGGTGAAGCCAAATGAAGGGGGTGCTCACGTCGAAATCGCCACCGCGTACCCTCTTTCACAGCAACCCGT
Organism: Amblyomma americanum; assembly: GCA_030143305.2. Classification (NCBI taxonomy): domain Eukaryota; kingdom Metazoa; phylum Arthropoda; class Arachnida; order Ixodida; family Ixodidae; genus Amblyomma; species Amblyomma americanum. The sequence continues at coordinate 5,784 of JARKHS020021883.1, forward strand.
ATCGGCTTCAGCGTTTCATACATCAGGTGCAACGCTGTCAAAGCTAGCACTCTTGTTTGTGCTGCCTGCATCCGCGACCAAAAAGTAGTGTGCTCCTTCTGTGAGCGAAACATAGTAAATCCTTTGCCTGCAGGCATAAGGAGGTATTCACTGAGGTCGCGCTACCAGACGGCGCGAGCATCGCCGCGGCTAACGCGCCATGTTTGCGGTCGTGTCTACCCGGCCTGCGTTGTTAGTGATCCGTAACATCGTTGCACGTTGTTAAATGCGTCAACGTCCACTTTTCTTTGTAGAACGCTTCATAAAGTTTGCAGCAGAATTCTGTGCCGTGATTTAACCGAGCTGCCTGCCGCAACTCGGCAGCAAATCTGGCCGGCTGCATTGCACGCAAGAATGTACACCACTTGCAGCTTTTAATATCAGTTCATAACTGTCAGCTACTCATTCAGGACACATCGTGGATGACACAGCACATGATTATTTACCCGTATTCCAAAACTGACGCCGCAGTAATTCATATTTCCAGCGGCTGTAGTCCGCGAACTGCTGAAGCCTCATTGTTTCGGAAGAAAGGCAAATTGCGTCATAGCTGCATTATTTACGCGACAAAATAATCAAGCAAATACTGTCATGTACTCGCATCACCGATGGCAGACATAGCGAGAATGTTTTGCAGGTTTGACTGTAGCAGCGTAGCGTTTCTTCGAGTGCACAAGACCTGGAATCTATAGGCCGGTTCGCAACAACGCGATGTGCAGCGCTTCCGCTACATTCAGTAGTAACACGTCACTTTCAGCATACAGAGATGGCAAGTTAAGCTAGCTAAACGAACAGGCACATTTAACTACTCACCTCTCCAAAAACCGCACTTCAGCCGTCGGCACCCTCAGCACGGATCTTGGGCTCACCCGCTTGTCAAGCCATTGCACCCTTTCATAGATGTGCATGCTTTAATTCCTTGGCATGTCGGCAAACTTACGCCGTGCGCAAGGTGGGCTCAACATCGGTGAACTCAACGCACGGCAGCAGTCTTGTAGTACGTCGGACACCACGCCGGCGCCTGCACTTTCCTACGGGTCGACGTTTTCTCAAAGTTTAACCTTTTCAGCGTGCCTGCTCTTTTCTGTATCGCGCACTTCACGGCGTATCCACTCAGTCACACGGTGTTACGGGTCGGACAGAAATGGTCTGCAGCGAGACGCTAAATACACTCACATTTCATTCATTCATCACAAGCGAGATAAATGCTGCGGCAGGCTGCGGCTGCTGCGCGCGCGACCACCAACATGGCGAATGCCGCGCCCGCCGCTAGCGCCCCTTGCGGATGACGTCATGTGAATACCTCCTATACATCACACATTTGCCATCAGCTTGATTAAATGCACCCTTGTTGCTGACGACACGCTATCGCTTTCTCGTGTCTTAGACCACTCGGCCACAAAACAAGCGCAGAGTAACACGCCTTCCTTTATTTTTTACGTGCGGACTGCATCCATACCTTTCACAGCGTCGCACGTGATGTATGAAACGGAGTTATAGAAAATGGAGCAAAAAAAAAATTAGCAGACGCCCAGATGCTCTGATGCGATCTGTGTAAGCAGAATGTGCTTTTAGAATGATGATTTTCCATTCGGTATTTTTTTCCTTTTGCCGTATACCACTGGCTAAATAATAATAATAATAATTGGTTTTTTGGGGAAAGGAAATGGCGCAGTATCTGTCTCATATATCTTTGGACACCTGAACCGCGCCGTAAGGGAAGGGATAAGGAGGGAGTGAAAGAAGAAAGGTAGAATAAGTACCGTAGTGGAGGGCTCCGGCATAATTTCGACCACCTGGGGATCTTTAACGTGCACTGACATCGCACAGCACACGGGCGCCTTAGCGTTTTTCCTCCATAAAAACGCAGCCGCCGCGGTCGGGTTCGAACCCGGCAACTCCGGATCAGTAGTCGAGCGCCCTAACCACTGAGCCACCGCGGCGGGGCTGGCTAAAATCCGCCAATTTCGCTTTACTATAGGCTGGCTTTTATGGCTCGCTAATGACTTTATCCTTTACATTTGCTGCATTACACTTCGCTTCACTTTGGCTAGAGGCTCGCTAATGATTTTCTTATTCTTTAACATTTGCTGCACTACACACATTTAGCCTTCCGTGGTCGCGCTTCATTGGATCAGCTGATGACGCAGGCTCGCTTTCGATGCCTCTTTCCTCCTCTCGGCACTCGCTAATTGCTTGGGGGCGCCACTGCGTTCGCCTCTCGTCGGGGAGCTGTTCTCGCGCTCACCTCGCTGCATGTGCCGGAAACTCAACTCGGTGGCCACGCAGAGACACACACCAGTATTTCTACTAATGGTACTCATACTGCTTATGCAGTGATGTGCCGAATACCTCTCTCCCTCTAATCTACGGGATTACAGTTGTAATAACGCTACAGCGTTAAGGAGCTCGTGTCAAAGAAAATCCGGCGTCGGCGTCGTTGACCGTTAGCGAAAAATGTGCGAAAAATCCCCCGAGACAGGTGGGCCGCCTAGGTCACGTGACCTTGCATCGTCATCACAATTAACCTGCTCACCGGATCGTGAGCGAACTGGCCGCCGTGGCAGGTGGCAGTTAAATTAATGATTGATCGCTCGGGAAGAGCAGCAACCAGGGCCGCACAAGGCCCACCGGTGGCAGCACCTGCCATCGCAGGGTAGTGGTGCATCGCTTAACCGCTGCACCACTGCGGCCGGAGTGGTATGATTGATCCCAGGTAAATGTAAAATGTAAATGTAAAATAGAGAATGACCAATTCTGCATATATGGGCATTAAACCGTCATTGCTTTCGCGTAGTACCCCCAAGACGGAGCTTAACTGTAGCCTCGAACTTTTTCCTCCAAAAACCGTATACTATAGGCATTGAAGCCAGTGCAAGCTGCGGAAATGGGTTCGCGTTTGCGAAGCTGATATGTTCAATTGGTGCACTTATATTCGGCAGTGTCGCGGGCGCTTGTTGCGCTTTTGAAGGCTTTCTCAACACACACTGGTGGTATACTAAACGGTACTTAAGTTGTATTCGGTTTGCACAATGCCATGTAAGCCTGTTCGCATGCGGCAGTGGCGACCAAGATGCCTACTGCTGTAACGAAGCAGCGGATATAACGAACAGACCACGGGGCCCTTCTTATAGTGCGGTGCAAGTGTTTATCGTGTAAGGCACCCGAGTTGAAGATATATGACATAAAATAATCATGTAAGATAGAGAAACTGCTCGCATGCACAATTCTGCAGCATACGTTATCGAAAGTGATCAAAACAGGCAAGCGTCAGTTTACCTTTAAATTCATTCTGCCAGTGCCCACAGCGAGTTCATGTCCACGTGCCAAAAATAATCGATCTGGCGCTAAACGTCTTCACGCGGTTATACTCCATTTTTATTTCCCGGAACAGTCATGTAATGGTACCCTTGTGCTAAAAACAAAACGAACGTGTTCTGCCATGTTCTAGAACAAGCTTTTTCACCAGCAAGCTATCCAATGTGCCTAAACAGCCAGACAGTGGCCTTCGCCGCCGCACTCATAGTCCTGTCCTAAATGCCGCCTTTTTGCGCGCTTGGAAACATCCGATTCAGAATGTTCCAGGGCGTGCTGGTCGCTCTGCGCTGTGCCGATCCTCTCGAATCGCTTCTTGCCCGAGACGCTGTGACTACCGCCATGCCCAATGGACGAGCGCTTGTCTTGGGAGCTGACAGTGGTCGACGTGAGCGTGCTCGTTGTCGTCGTCGTTGTTGTCGTTGTTGTGACCGTTGACGAGGACGTCGACGTTCCCGCGCGTCTCTTCGGCGGAAGAGCGGAGGCAGTGGTTGTAGACGTCGTCGAGGCGACGGTCGTCGACGCCGCGGCCATCCTCGCCGAGCCGGTCTGCGCGGTCACCGAAGTGGTCGTTGCCGCCATGGTGCTTGTCGTAGCCGTGATACCCCCGTCCGGAGTGGAGCCCGCGGAGCTCGCCGTCAGCATCGACGAGGTCGTCGTCACCACCACCCTCGGTGCGCCTGGCTGGTCGCCCTCGGCCACAAAACTTGACGTGGAAGACGATGACGCCGATCGAGAGCTCGGGTACGGCCGGCTATGATCACCATCTGCCCTGCGCATCCGATCGCCTTAGTTGTACACCTTTAAGAGTCCCATCCGTCCTCAGGCCTCTGCACGTGTTCTGAATGTCTCAAAACATTTGCGGTTACTCTATCACAGAGTTCAACTATTACGAGCACTTACTGAGAACGGACTTCAGTTGTTAGGACAGGCTTAGCAGTCCATGAAAGAACGCAGAGAAGGAAAGTCATGGCCGCGTAGAGGGCGCCACCTTGTCGAAGCGTGTGCACTTGCATTGCTGCGGCCAAGTGACGAGGCTGCAGGAAACAAATCAACTGAAGGTGGTCTTTCCAGCCACCAGGTCACGTCATTGACATCCATGGGCTAGAGTACACTTCAGAGAAAGATAAAGAAAATGACTGAACAAAAAGAGGGAAAACCTGGTGGTCGCTCCACAACTGCCTAATGCCAAGCTAACACCAAAACACCGGTCAGCAGTTGAGAGAAAGGGGAGAAGGGAACAAAGCAGGAAGAAACACGTACAGAAGGACGTAAACACTCCAGCTCCAAATGTGTTAACTACCGGCAAAGGAGCTCAGCTCAGATGCAGAGAAACCCGCCATGAATCTTCCAGCCCGAGTGCAAGGTACCCGATTCCTCAAGGACAAACGCTTTGCCACGTGCTTGGCCGAGCCCCATGCAAATTATTTAGCCTTTTAGCCTATTCAGTGTCAGCTACTACACCCCCTCCCTCTCCCCGATATTCCGGGGGTGTAGTCCTCGCAACATGATGACGTCACTACATAGCAAGGTCACACGGCCCACTATCATCGGTCGCATGAGGAATGAATCACCTGAACCACTGATTCCATTAAGCTCCTTGTACATAACCATGACCCCTTACACAACGTGGCCACGGTAACACCTGATCCTGAAGCTGGATGGTGTCGCATCACGTAAGTGCTTCTTCAGATTTTTGTCTCCACCAAATCATGTATTCATTCGGAATCATGTATTCATTCGAATTCATTTGGAAAATCATGTATTCATTCGGCAGCGTGCTAGTAGCGAACCATAAACGCTACTGATAATTTCGGCCCGCGGATCGCATTTTTTAGTACTTCACTTCCTTGCTATTGGCTATAGTTGACGCCAATAATTAACCCCACACAATACCCACCGTATCTTTTTGATAACATCTCATAGAATAGTTTGCTAGTTTTTTTTTTTTTTCACGGAACATATATACCTAAGAGAAGTACCCACGACCGAAGGGAGAAACGGGCTGTGGAACTGTTTTGTATAAGAAGGCAAACTAAATTGAGTTTTAGCTTATCTTCTCGAAAATACAGTGCAAATAAATCAATAGGATCGATCGATTTCTTCGGCAATAGGTCACATAACAGCGCTCACCGGTACCAAGTTGTTGCTGATCTGTGGAATCGACTCCGCGCTTCTGCTTTATCGTCTTTCTGATACTTTCTTGAAAGGAGCATGCCTATTACGGATTTCTTTCCGTTTCTTTTACTGCTACGCTGCTTTGAATTTCCTAAAGCTGAAAACAGCATTTGCGCAGTCCGTAATTTGACAGAGCAGTAGCGCAGAAAACAGTGAAAAATATACTGTGTTGGAACGTCGCACCACAGAGTGCGAAGAAGTTCAAGCATGCCAGATTATGATAATAATAATAATTGGTTTTTGGTGGAATGGAAATGGCGCAGTATCTGTCTCATATATCGTTGGACACCTGAACCGAGCCGTAAGGGAAGGGATAAATGAGGGAGTGAAAGAAGAAAGGAAGAGAGAGGTGCCGTAGTGGAGGGCTCCGGAATAATTTCGACCACCTGGGGATCTTTAACGTGCACTGACATCGCACAGCACACGGGCGCCTTAGCGTTTTTCCTCCATAAAAACGCAGCCGCCGCGGTCGGGTTCGAACCCGGGTACTCCGGATCAGTAGCCGAGCGCCCTAACCACTGAGCCACCGCGGCGGGTTTTAAGGGAGGGGAAAAAAAGAAATGCCAGATGCCCGGGCTGCTTTTTGGCACAGAATCTCATTTGCATGGCACTCAGTTTTGAACGAGTGAGTTGGCCATTCGGATCAAACAATATTTTAATCCTGCAAGTCAGACCAATGAAATACAAAGAACACTGTTCTGCAGGATATTTGGTCTTTTTCTTTCATTAGGAGGCGACATTGTCATTTCCGCTTTGAGATAAAATTTGGTCATGTATTTATCTGCTTCTTCGTCTTCTTCCTCTTAAAACATTGCACATACCCACATGGGGGGATTGGCCAAGGTGTAGTGGCAAAAACAAGGAAATTTCTATAGGATATTACGACAAAATATTAGCGAAAAACGGGGTTTTTGGAAAAATGTATCAATGAAAAACGACAGAAGAAAATTGAAAGTAAAATAACAAACAACATTTTGGTGAAAAAAGAAGAGCTTGAAGAATTTTAAAAGAGTTAGCAAATCAACCTACCGGTTGCAATCATGCAATCATGGAGAATCCCACAAATTGAACCCAATGCAAATCCTTTGGCGCTCGCACCTTTAACATTATCTGCTTCTGGCCGCATAGCGTCTTCTTTCTCGTGGCCACGCGCTGATGCCAGCGGCTTCCGGCAGCGCTCACGTGCTACCTACAGAAACGAGGACTGCGAGCAGCAGATAACGCCCGACAGCCAGCTGGAGTGGCCAAGAAGGTCGCCATGTCCCGCATCAAAGGAAGGGTGAGAATTTTTCTGGATACTGCGTCGCCATTTCTTGGCACTCGCCCTTTTTGGTCACGCTGAGTGCTCTTCAGACAGTCCCTACAGGACTTGATTTAAAGTCTCAAGGCTGCTTGTTGCGCCGCTTGTTCTTTGCGCGGGGGCGAAAGGTTCGGTTCTCAACTCAAATTTCTTGCAGATAAAAAGAATGCCATAAGACTCTCGGTTTAATCTCGCTGCAGCAAGGATAACGTATATAAAGGGCTGAGAAAAGCGAACAGACTCTCGCGACAACCATGTAAATTCTTCGAACTGCCATTATGAGTGCCTAATGGAGATTTTTAAGGCTAAGAAGAAACGACGCTGCCTGCTCATTATAACTTCGTGCAGAAAGCCGTGGTTATCGACCGAGATGCATTTTGCCCGATAGGATCTCCTTCGCACTTTGCTTGCAGTACTTATGTGGCTAGCAAACCAGTTTGACTCAGCAGCTGTCCGCTGAATGTTCGCTGCTAGTTAACATTGTTGCTTGCTCTTGCAGTAAAAAAAAAAAAAAACTGCGCATCCTAATCAACAAAAATTTGACACCGTTTTCCCCTCGTGAGTTCTTTGTTCTTGTCTACAGAGCCGCCGGAGGATATATAATTGCGTAGTGAAACTGTCGCTAGAGTTTATTATGAAAGCAGTGAGCCTCAAAAAGACATAACACGTACTCCGTCGACGATATGAACTTGTGCAACACGACATATACCGATTCTTTTCCAATTTTTATTTGATTTACTATTCTTGTACATTCGGGGCTCATTTGTTTCTTCAGGCACATCGGTGTCATATTTTAAGCTATTAGCGGAACACATGCGAAGACACGAAGGAAAATTACGCTAATACCTGCATCAGAAGAATGTTATGTCCTGCAGCTGTCAGCAGAAGTTATGATAATAATCCCTGAAGAATTCTTTACACGACATTGTGCGCGTACAACTCATCGCACAGCCCTGATAGTAATTAATACTTTCTCACATCTCTGCCTTTGTTCCACCTTAAATCATACTACGCTATTCTCACTTTAATACTATTCAACTTCACTTCCACACTTCCATCTTTATTTTATTTTTCAAAAACAAATTCGGCTCACTGCCATAATGTTTAAAAATTTCATTGGCTTTTTCCCTCTTTCGATGTATCAGCCGCGTATACAGCAAGCGGTTGCATGGCTTTTTTCAGCCTCAACGCCAATTCAGGATGCGTTTCCAGTTATAGCTTATTCTGACTCGCCGCCCGCAGCGCGCCTCGGAGGAGAGTCTGGCCTCGGCCGACGAGTCCATCGACGAGACGCGCAGTGTCATGTCCTTCATCCTGTCACGGCTTCCCGAGCACGCGTCGGTGACGGCCACCGCGGCGTTGGCCGGAGCGGGTGGCACCGCGACCAGCAGCAGCACGACGCCGCCGTCGCCATCGCGCACAGTTCGTGACGGTGGAGGCGCTCTACGCATCCCGCCGCCTTTTCCCGTGGAGGTGCGTAAGCGACAGATCCCGTGGGCCGCCCTGGCTGCCCACCTGCCGCGGCTGTTCAGGATGCTGTTGCTGATCGCCGCACACGCGGTGCTCGTCATGGCCTTTCTCGACACCGGTTGGGACCCCGAGGTGAGCCTGGCGAGGGCTTGCGCTCGCGATTGAGGGTGCTCGCCCGCCGCGGTGGCTCAGAGGTTAGAGCGCTCGGCTACTGATCCGGAGTAGCCGGGTTCGAACCCGACCGCGGCGGCCGCGTTTCGATGGAGGCGAAACGCAAAAGGCGCCTGTGTGCTGTGCGATGTCAGTGCACGTTAAAGATCCCCAGGTGGTCGAAATGAGGAGCCCTCCACCACGGCAACCCTTTCTCACTTTCTTCTTTCACTCCCTCCTCCCACTCGTCCTTCACGGTGGGGTTGAGGTGTCCATCGATCCACCGAGTGGTGCGACAGTTACGGCACCTTTTCCTTTGCTCCTAAAAAAAAAAACACTAATTGAGGGTACTCCGTCTTGAGAGTAGTTCAGAAATTTCGCATCAGTGGCGGGATTATCTCGCCTGCAAACAGGGCATAACTCGTCTTCACATATTGAGGTATTCCGCATGTGAGTAGATCAAGGACTCGTTTTCAAAGAAGTATTTTTTCTGCGATTAGTTTAAAGGTTCCGTTTCAGAAGTCTCCTTATATTATAAACGAGGTTCTTTTGGTGGCATTAATCTGTCCTCATCGAGGTCCTTAAAACGATATCGCTATCCAGTTCTTTTTTTTTCTAAGTTACATGATGGTGGACGATTGGTGGTACTACTTGTAGGAGCCCTGGTGCCAGGGTTCGGGCCTGCTGCTCTTGTTGCTGGTGACTCTTGACGCCTGCCTGCTGTACGGACTCTGTCTGCGATGGCTGCCCCGCAAGAAGGCCGCCGTTCTGACTGACCGTGCGAGGAAACAGGCATCACTGCTTGCTGATCGCAAGTGGATGTTAAGACTAGTAGCGTAAGTACTTCCCTTTGCAGAAGGCAGGCCATAGTTCTTATTTGTAGTATGCTGTGTGTAGACGACGTTATAAATTGCTCAAAAGGAAGTTGTCGTGCACCAGTGAGGCAACGATGACTCAGGAATGACCCGCATTCTGGTTGCTGCAGTACGTTTATTGCACATCTGCCGGTTGAGTTACACACGCAAGGCTGCATGGCTACACCTCAGTCCTGCTTATCTACTGCATCAGCGCAATGTTCCAATATTCCCAGCATGCATCTGCTGACCTGGGCTAGAGTCACAGTTGGCAGCACGATACTGATAGGGTCCAAAAACACCACTGAAGATATAGAGAAGGCGTCATAGAACCCCGGAAAACATCGCTTGACGCGCCAGGAAGCGTGCACTTATTAGAGCTCTTCAGGAAATCTTTGACACGCCGGGAAACCGGGTTCCGCTATACTGCGCTGTACACGTCTTGCGTACGCACCATTGCGTGTACATAGAGATATAAAGAGTGTCCAATGCGCATGCGCAAATGACTCGGACGACTGTGCGCGCGAGCAGCAGTGCTGATTACGTACAATGCACCGCACCGCTGTTCGCTTCACTTTCTGCATCCATCGACCATCACCGTTCACCAATTACTTGCTGCCACCTCCGCTTCCAGAACTGCTTGGACAGTTGTGTGGGCTGGCGTGCTGACGTTCGTCGCCATCGATTCGCGTCTGCATCGTCCCCGCATCACGGCTGGCTTCGGGATGCTCCTCCTGGCGGGCTTTGGATACATATTCTCGAAAAATCGTAGCAAGGCACGTACTCATTGCTGCCTCTTCAGCGGTACACTAAAGTTGCCACACTTGCTTTCGATGATAACTTAGCAGTGACGCCCTACAGACATCGCTGTTTGCAGTAAAAACTCGAGTTCCTGAGAAGCATACCTCATATTAGACAATAAAGATGATTACGACAGTGAGGTATAAGACAGAAACCTAAATGACGAGCTGTGAAACACAGTGAAATTTCTTGTTTTTAACCGACTAGGGCTGTTGTCATATAACAACTCGCTACCAATAGTTCTGAGGGGAGAGGATTGCGTTTTTCTCGATGCTTAGGACTTCAGTGGCTTCATTGTGCTGAACTGAGCACGCATACAACGTCGTCTGTTCTGCCGCTCCGTCCTTCGCAGATCAGATGGCGTACCGTGCTGAGCGGCTTCCTGCTCCAGTTTGTGCTGGGCCTGCTTCTGGTGCGCTGGGAGGTCGGCCGCGGCGCCCTCGTCTGCATCGCCGACAAGATGACCCACGCCATATCGTTCGCAAGTCATGGCGGCCGCTTCGTGTTCGGATACCTGGCCACGGGACAGCTGGACGGAGGACTGCCCAACCAACAGCCAGTGCTCGCATTCACGGTACGTGCGGGGACGCAGTGAGTCTTTTACTAAATGTGCACTGTTTGATCACAGCCAACGCGCCTGTAGCTTCCATTGTTCCCAAAGAGTGAGGACGATCGACACGAAGTGCTTTTTTTCTTAGAGCGCAGCTCTTAGGCGCCCGTTCCTGCGCTTCAAGTCGTCGTCTGCGTAGTCGGCGTAACACACGCCACCTGACAGGTGGCGTGTGCAGGCGTGTGAGAGGTGCGTGTTGGAAGGTAGCAGAAGAGCGAACTGCTACGGCGAGAGCGGAGGAATGGATAGCCGGAAGGTGGCTGCACGGGAAGATCCTGGGGGATGGCTAGCAGTGTAACACGACAGCTGCCATCCGTGACAGGTAGTAGCTGCCTTGGTTGCCACGGTCGAAGAGCTGCGCTAAGATTTTGCATTACCGACTATCGTAATCGTCTGTCAATGTTTTGCCGTGTCTTGCGCATCGCTGGATTGATGCTTACTGTGTCTGTGTGCGATGCGTTAGCACTACTTGTGTCTGCCCCTGAAGCCATGAATATACCTTCATCTGAGGAAACGAAAACGCAGATGCTTTAGCGTATTGGCGCAAAAAGACTTATTGCATGATGTAAATTGCTAAACGCAAGAAAAGAAATGGCTTTTTACCGTGGTCCGACGGTACCAATTTTGAGGACGTTTTGACTCCGTATACGGGCGACGACCAGTCTGCTGTGACAGGTGCTCCTGGCGGTGTCGGTGTAACGTAGATGGTTGTCCTGATGTGACGGCGGGTAGCTGCGTGTCGTCCATTGATGGAGCGGGAAAGAGCGCAGGCATTACGAAGCTGTGTCAGGGTTGGTACTGCAGGCGCTCGCAGGAGCAAGCGCAAGTCTATTAGGCTGTAGCCACTCACTCTGCTTTCTACACCGAGCGGCATGTTCATCGAGGTGCATGGGGAGCCACTGGGCACGCCTTCGCTCGTTAGGCTGAGCTAGCTCTTGCCAGATTTCCTGATCCAAGTGATTGAGCTGCAGCCGACATCTTCACATATATGAAAGCAGGCTTTGGCTGCTCGTGATGCTGGTTTTGTTGCTAAACCACGAGAAAGCTCGTTTTATGGCAGATGACCCATGCAGTTGCCAGTCCTCTTGTGGTTCGTGACGGCGCTGATGCATTGATGCAACTTTTGTCCCGTTCTGGTAGAAGCACTGCTTGCTGAAGCGTTCAGCTGCATGTTTTCATTTCCATGTCGCAGACAGCGTTTTAAGGCCATTTTGCTAGTGCGTAATAGCAGGTCATTGTACAAACTTACAGCCGCACCAGAAACGAACATTTAGAAACGGGCAGCGTCACTCGTGTCCTAATCCTCTCTATTCCACTGATGGGGGTTGAGGTGACCAAATGCGCTTTTCCAAGCATTTCACCACAGAAGAGCCGAACATTAGGCCAGGGTAAATCTTGTACCCATTATAAAACCAGTGGGCACTGGGAATCGAACCCAGCACCTCCCGAAAGCGAGGCGGATGATCTACCGCAAGGATGCTCTCTTCAGTTTCAAGCGACCTGGCGCCACCATATTCGCTGTTCTTGTATTCTCTTGTCCTTTCTGCATTACGAAGATGTGCTCTCGAAGATGTGGTCGGTTCGGTCACATCCGCTTCGGATGCGCAGGTTGTGTCGACCGTGGTGTCCTTCGGACTGCTGGTGTCGGTGCTGTGCCACTACGGGCTGCTGCAGTGCCTGGCATACAGGTTCGGCCGGCTCATGGCCGCCACCCTAGGCACCACGGCCTGCGAGTCCTTCTGCGCCGCCACCAACGTCTTCCTGGGCATGGTGAGCATTTGCGCTTTAATATGATTATTACTTGTAGCATCGTAGTTGTCCGTCTGATTAGTCTCTGCCTTGGAACATTTGACGGCTCTGTTGTCGCACAACGCAGGCCGACTCGACGCTTCTGGTCAAGCCTTACTTGCCGCATCTCACCCGGTCGGAGATCCACTGCGTCATGACTTGCGGCTTTGCTACCATTTCGGGCAGCCTATTCGCTGTCTTCACGACTTTGGGCGTAAGTGAATACGTGTAGCACCTTGCTGTCGCGGCTCCTTTAGCGTTCCATGCAATGCCGGAGTGTCCCGCGGGACACAAATGTCGTGTCTGTTCTCAGGTCAAGCCTATGCGAAAAAAAAGAAGGCGTGACTCAAGCATTCTTGCCGAGTGTGGTCACTTGCGCAGGTGAAAGCCGAGCACATGTTGGCGGCCTCTGTGATGTCAGCACCGGCGGCGCTGGGGTTCTCCAAACTTTTTTATCCGGAGACCGAAGACACATTCAACAGCCTTGACATCAGGGACGTCAGAAGAAGGTAGGGGTGCCTCCATTAACTCGAAAACGAGGACGTTGGTTTTGGCAAGTATTTATTTAGTGCCAGTAGTCCCGTTAATGATTTAATTATTAAATACCATCGATTAGGTATATACTTGCGCTTCCGTGCTTAAACGTAGCACCCCATACTTAATTACGAGAACAGCCTGGATAAAATTCCTTCCATTCTCGTTAAGAGAGGTAAGAGAAGATGGTATCCTTGAAAACACAAGGATTTTGACAGGAGGACTTGTCTTCCTGTGGGAAGGTGCGGTCATCACTCGCAGTGGTTTTATAGACACTCACTTCGGGGAGAAAGGACCGGCGTTTGTATAGAGGGGTGGAAGGTGTGGTGCAGGGAAGGCAGTAAAGAGGTGACCTCGGCTTCAATCAGTTTGCTTGTGAAAAAATCCGGTTCAAGCCAAGGTCACCTTCTTAACAACCTACACAACCTTCAAACATCCCCTCCCCCAACACCCCCACGCCCCTCCTGTCCAGCCAGGCACGAACCGTTTTTACGTATGAACAGTCTTGTGCATGCGTCACCTTGGGTCGTATTTTGTAACCATTAATTCTTTCCCCTGCATCATCGGCAACTGCTGCCTGTGACGTCAGGGTTGACATCCAATCGCTGTCGTTCATGAGGCGTTGACTGATGTGAAAAATGCTGTGTCAGCTGTGTAGCTTCCCCCTATGACTCCAGCACACTATGAGATGAAGCATAGGCGTCGTCATCGTTGCATTTCTGTGTTGTCCTCGCTTGCAGCGGCCGTCCCGAGTGCACAGTGCTGGAGTCGATGGCGCGCGGCGTGTCCTCGCTGCTGGTGGTGTCGGCCCATGTGGTGGCCTCGCTGGTCGGCTTCCTGGCCTGCATGGCGTTAGCCGACGCCCTGCTCGCGCAGCTGGGCGCCCTGCTGGGATGGCCCTTCGTCACGCTGAACGTGAGCAGTGCCCCACTTTTCAGAGTTAGCTGTGGAAGCCATCCATGGAGCTTCGACAGCCAATCAGGGCACCAATTAGCAAAGCTGCTCGACCTATACTACTCCCACTGTCCTGGGCGTGCGGGCGGAGCAATAAGGATAACTACTAATAGGACTTCCGAGGCGCTGGTTAATATCGCAACCGTTCTGTCATGCAAACAGCTTTCGATCGAAACTGATGGCGTCTCCGCTATGGCTCTCATAATTAGCGCTGCACATTTTCCGTGAGACAGCATCGAGACGTTTAGATGAAGGTGCCCTTTGGTGGCATGCAGTCGATCGAAAGGCCCTCTCACAGTGGCTTTGACTTGCCGCGAGACCAAAGATGTGTGATAAGCAAGAGCCTACGCATGTCTTCGATAAAATTCGCGACTGCCTTGGGAAAACCATGGAAATGCCTTAGAACGCGTCATAGGCGTGCGACTGTCCTGCTCGTGAAGAAAACGAAGATTGGTTAATGATTTGCGTGCAGTAATGTGCGACTGATTATTTGCTTTCATTTCTTTGCTGTCTATATATGTAAGTCGGGTACAAAAGTCTGTGCACCTCGACGTGTTCCCCAAACGAAGCCCATAGCTGTATTATTCCGTGGGCGCGACCACACACATGGAGATGAAGGAACAAAATTTTGACTTTCACCTCCAAAGGTGTGGTCTCCAGCCGCGGGCTTATTAACCGGCTTCGTTTCGGAAACACGTGCTCCACAGACTTTGTCCCTGACTGTACAGCCCTATAGACCGTTTACAGCGCGTAGTTCTTCCGTTTGAGACCAGATGGCGCCACAGACGCGCTCGGAACACGGCGCCATTACGGACCTCGTAAGTCGCCGGAGTGTACGCCTCGATGCAGTAATGGAAATATCGCGGGTGGCTGCCGAAGTGTTTTTTCTGCGAAGATGGGGAAAGGCAGAGGAAATACGTGCTTTATTGTGGATTGCAAGAATTGCGACAGAGAGTTAAAGGTGCAGGATGCGATCGTTTGCGAGCCTCACGGAACCGAACTGCACAAGGAAGTACTGCCCCTGTTCGCGCCCGTTTGCCATGCATCATTTCCGAACGGGCGAACGCGACAAACACGTCCGCCAGTGCTAGATGGCCAATATAGAAAGAAAGGTTACGATCTTGGAAAATCTGCGAGGGTAAGTGCGCAACATTGCTTCATGATCAAAGTGTTCCGCCACCGAAACCGTCACTTCGTGCTTTCAGTTGCTGTGCAGTTGCGCCTACGTGTGTAGTGAGGCCCCATTGCTCGTAAGTTAAGGTGTTCGGCAATGGACCATTTCGGAAAGTTGCGCGCGCCCCCTACGCGACCGCCGCAAAGCAGGCTGGGAATTGTGAGCGAGGTTGCCGGGCAGGATCCGCCGGAGCAGTGGTACGCTATGGACGCCGCGCAACAGCAGGTAAAAAAAAAACGTTTTTTTGGAGTGCTAGTAATACTTTTGTTGCATATTTGCGCCGCACAAGTTATCTTTACATTGCCGTACAACTTTTCTGTGGTTATGCAGCCGACGCTACGAGCGCGAAGCGAGTATTTTCGCAAGTGAGCGCACGAGAAGCGCACACATGTGCCAGTGTCGCGCGCTCGCTGCTTGCGTTGCATAGCAACAGCGTTGTCAGCGTTTTATATATCTATGCTGCAGAAGGCACGAGCGCGATCTTACGGCTAGCAGGCGTGTTTTGCTGGTGAGCACGCGCTAACAGTGCATTTATTTACTGGTCGCCCGTCGCGAACATTCCAAGTTTGTGCGGCTGTCCCGGCGGCAGGCGTAGTACGTAGCGTACAGTACATTCATGTTTGTTGCAACAGTGCGACACCCTCTTGCGAGAATGTATGCGCTGTATTTTAGCAAAATACGTCGTTATCGAGCACTGCCCATTCAGTCTTTTGGTTACAGCGTGCTATTTAATCTATGTTTATTCTACGCACGACTCTGAAACAAGTATATGGTCGAAAGAAACGGACAGAGCATACGTTAATAACGTACACCTTGCAAGAAGTAAGTAGTTGAGTTGGCGCTTAGCTTGTGCCAGCGCATTTTCTTGTCTGTAGTGTTGTTTGAATAGCGCGCAGCAAGTACGAAGCAGAACCAAGCTCTTGCATTAGCACTGTTACATTCTGTGTAGCTGAGCATAGCATCTCGATACAGATAGCAGTTGCTGTTTGTGCCATATTCAACGAGTTTGACAGCTCATACCATCTCGGTCGCGGTCTCCATGTCTTACTACCATGGAGTGCAGATAGACGCAGCCAAAATATGAACGTGCCTCGGTGGCTACAAGTAACGCGAACGCGGTCGAAAAAAACAAACTGGGGCGGATGTTTTGACTAACCTGAAAAACATGGACGCGCCAGTACTTTGCACTAGGGCGCCTCAGAGTTTAGCTAGATGTTTACCGAGCCCGTCCATGTGCAACATTCTTCACGGCCGCGCGTAGTAAACGAAACGGGTTCAGCGTTGCTTTTCAAGCATGCTTGCCACAATTAAACAAAACACAATGTATAAATACTCTTTTATTTCAAGATCGCATTGGTGGTCCCATGATCAGCTGTGTATGCTTGCATGCTCTGTTTATATGTGGAGTGCCAAGGAAAACATTTTGACACTTGCTTATACCCATGGTGCAGGTACCACTACGAACCATTCGTAATGCAATCCCTCTTCAAGAAAGGTTACCGAAAGGACCATGGACAAAGCAGTTAAAAGACGTGCCGGATGGGTTCTCGGAGCAAGAAATCTTGGCACATCAGAATGCACATGGTGCTCAGAAACATACTGTAAGCGGATACAGGATGTTTAAATCAGAGAAGGTTCAAAATGTTCTTATTTGCAAGGCTGACAGGTCCACTTTTGTTAAAGCAACCGTGGAGGCATCGTTCTCTTTGGCAAAATCGTATAACACCGCTGCTGTGCTCTCGTCAAATGGAACTGTGGTTGAAGGAACCTGCAACTGCCGGGCTGGAGCTGCAGGTGTTTGTAAACATGTAGTTGCATTATTATGGTTTTTACTAGACCTGAAGCGCTCTGGGGCAGCCTACGTGCGAGACACGCAGTCGTGTACAGACAAACCCAGAGCATGGGGTACTGGGGCTAAGAAGGTCAACGTGCACACACGTGAGTTCTCACAACTACGTTTTGTGAAACATATGCCAATGAAAGCTGGTAGGCATCTGACTCAAGAAACCACAGTTTCTCTGAGAGTGACAGAAGACCATATTAAGAGAATGCATCAGACACAGAAAAATATTCCAAACGCCATGCTATGCAAGACGCTGGAGGACAACCACTTTCTGCCCGTACCAGTGAAAAGAACACTTCACGAGGAGGCTCTTAGCCAGATGCCAATCAGGTTACCAGTGCAATCCCTGTGGGCTGAGCATGTGCCAGCTGGGTACAAGTTCGGCTCCTGTGAGCTTACTTTAGAAGACTCATGGGCCCTTGAGCAAGCGACTAGGATGCAAAGCGGCTCTACAACATGGAACTTCGAGAGATCCAAGCGCCTGACTGCTTCACACTTCGGAGATGTGGTGTCACGGCAGAAGCCAGCTGACGAGAAGTATTTCAAGAGGCTGTTCGGGTCTAGCCAGATGCAGACCAAATACATGGCTGATGGTTTAAGGAATGAAGATGCAGCCGTGCAACGTTACATAGGGAAGAGAACAGTGCCAGTTAGGAGTTACTATTGTGGGTTGTGTGTCAATCCTGGTGTCCCTGTTCTTGGTGCAACGCCTGACCGTGTTGTAGAGGAGGGAGGAGATTTTGGTCTCCTTGAAGTTAAGACCCTCTCAGCTGCCAAGGAACGGGGTGATGAATTAGAAAATGCTGTGAATACGGCATCCTACCTGAAGAATGGAGTTCTTAAACCAACGCACAAGTACTTTTACCAGGTCCAGGGGCAAATGGCTTTGACTGGACTCTCCTGGTGTGATTTTGTGGTTGATAATGGCACAGACTGCACTTTTCAGAGGATCACTTTTGACAGCTCGCTTTGGATTTCCAAAATGCTGCCATGTCTTCTGGAATGTTACAAGAACTACCAAGAGCACTGCGCTTGTGTGTGAATTTCAATATATTGTGCTCCTGCCCGCAGTACAGTCCACAGAGGGTATGCCTTAGCCATGAACTTGACCAACTGGACGACCAACCGCTATCCGAAAAAAGAATTCGACAACATCGAAAGGACCTACCGTCGCAGAAGAAGGCCGTGCAAGCGCTTTTGCGCTTCTTGCAATCTACCGGCCTGTGTGAAAGACTAACTGGAACGCCTTGTGTGTGTGTGTGTGTGTTTCCATGTGTGCACATTCCTTTTTTTCTTTTTTTCGTTTTTCTCTCTGTCATCTTTCTAACCCCTATCCCCCATCCCCAGTGTAGGGCAGCAAACCGGAGACTCACATCTGGTTAACCTCCCTACCTTTCCTTTTCATTCTCTCTCTCTCTCTCTCAATGACTTATTTCAGTTACATTGCTCTGCAGGACAAAGATGCTTGGACTCATGTACTTGCTTGGATGCTTTGGCATGTGTTCATACTTACATATATTTGGTTTTTAAATATCTTGTATGGCATTAGTCTCTATGAAGAAATGAAGAAAGTGTTTTTCTGTGTAATATCATTATGACCATGTGCATGTGTTGCCACTACCTATTTAAATGTGTGTGCAACTAGCAACTAATCGGTGTGTGAAAAGTAAATGTCAAGCACCACACGTCATGCTGCCCTGTCATTGAACACATACATAATGCACTCTTAGTCCCAGGAACCTGGGCAGCTACATACTTCAACATTTACTATACTTAATGATGATAGTGACCTCACATTGGTCTCTGTAAGGAAACCACATTGAAAGTTGCAAGCAAAATCTTTGCAAATTGACAAGTGTGTTCTCCGTAGTGAAGGTACTCTTTCACTCAATACGACTTGTAACATACGTGGAGTGAACCAACGAAGGCTTATGCTTTACAGTAAATCAATGTTTAGTCATAGAGAGCGCCCAAAGTGCACATTTAGCATACTTTGAACTGAGGGGTTAATGCACAAGTTCCGAGCAGCACTGGGCTCGCACTGCTTTTGACGACCAAGCTCAAACCTGCCGCATCTAGAGTACTGCAGCTGATATTGAGTGCGATAGCATTGATTCATATAAGTTCGTTCTCAAGGGTTCCATGCAGGACATTACATAAGAGTTGGTAATAAAGCTCTCAAATTTCAATGGCATGAAATACTCGCATACATATACAAATTTTTTACATATACAGTACACACATATACAAATATACAATACACATACATATCACAATTTTTTCAAAAATAGGAGCACGTCACTAACACATGTAAAAATAACAAAGTGAAATTCACTTTACAGATTTCATTCCAAAAAGTTAGGAAAGACAATCTGTGGTAGAAAAGACAATGGCTACAAACATCAACTTTCCATATTGTCTGTGTAGTTCAGCAATGAGACTGGTGATTTGGTGTCAAGTCATGACTCGGATATAGTACTGCCACATTCTATGCTCAAATCATTTGTACAACACTGTCACAGAAATAAGACATTGCAGCCCTATGTAGCCTGTACAGTAACTTCAGACTTCAGCAGAGCAAGAAATGCTGCTCTAGTCTGCTGTGCATGAAGTAGTGTACTTTAACGCAAGTTCAATGCCTTGCACTGCAGCAGGGATTCTCAAACTGCGTTTTGTGGAACTCTCTGGTTTCTTGGAGCACTTCCTAGATTCCCCAAGCACCTATGTTTATGCATGTCTTCATCCGCCTTAGCCAAGTATTTTGGGACTAATGCTGTAGCTGCTTACTGCTATCTTACTATACAGCCAGTCATAACTGAATTTAAGTATTTGTTCAGGTGCTGTGCAGTTTGCGTACCCCTTTTAAATATGTCGGCCAGCACCTTTTGAAGTCTCAGCCGCAGCGGTCGAATTTCGATGGAGGCAAAATTCTAGAGGCCCATGTACTGTGCAATGTCAGTGCATGTTAAAGAACCCAGGTGGTCGAAATCTCCTGAGCCCTTCTCTACGGGGTCCCTCATAGCCTCAGTCGCTTTGGGACGTTAAACCCCCATAAAGCAAATCTTTCCAAGACAGGCTCCGTGACCGAAGCTGGCCAAAACATAAATGAAACTTGTTAGAAGCCGACTGCATTTTAGCCAAATAAAGTTGGTCTTTCTTCAACTGAGAAAGAAAAAGTTTGAGCACCCCTGCGTTACAGTAGACCATGCACAACATACAAAACATTAAAAACGCCACCATCGCTCATCGGTTTAGAATGGGCTCATGCATGAAATTATTGAGAAAACAACAAATTTTCCATATCTTGTTCAGCTTCTCTGCCATAACATTAGGAAAGACGGCACGGAGTATCCTGAAGTTTTTAACTTCCCTGATGACACGCTCAACATGGATTCGCAAACTGGCTATCTGCCGTGTTGCTAACTCATCTGCCAGTGACAACTGCGTGCGGCCATTCAACATGGGTGGCATGTTTAATTTGACTCCAAGCTGACGGAGGTCATCTTCAATGAGGAATCCTCTATCCGCCATTACACTGTCCCCTTCCTCGAGCAACTCATACAGGCCACTGTGTCTTGTGATTTCTCGATCAGAAAGTCTTCCAGGAGCAAGATTAGACACGAAAGAAACGAAGCCATTTGGAGTGATGCCAATGAGCCCTTTTGCGGTGTTATGTCCCTTATACGAGCTGAAAGTGTCGCTTTGTGTTTTGTAGTCAGACGGGTTCTCGATAAAAATTTCTGTGCAGTCCAGTACAATGCGTGTAGATGGGTACAGTTCTTTAAAATTGTCTGGCATGAACAGGTCCACTGTGTTACGTGATGGCCACATTGGTACCTGGATTAGCATTTCATACAAAAAATTAACCCAAAATGAGTACATAGCACTCACGGTCGCCACAGACACTTTCAGGCGATATGCCAAATCCTGCTCTAGCAGGCCAACTCTGAGCCTGCAAAGCACTGCAATAAGCTGTTCTTTCATTGTCAGTGCTGGTGGCCTGCCAGCACCCGTTTTCAGTGTCTGGTACATGCATTCAACATGTTCAACGAACGCATCAAATTTTTTGAAGGAGTTGAAACCCGTATAAAACACGAGTCGTTTCTCATCTGAAACGAAATCGTGAACTTTGGAGACACAATCTTTTAGTTTTAGTTTCTCTTTGAGAGCCTCAACTTTCACATCGTGCAACTGAGACTTCAGATCCTCGACCTCTTTCTGGAGCTCAGATTTGTCTTTGCGGAGCAAGCTATTTTCATGCTCGAGTTTTTCGCAGTGTTCGAGAAGGTGGGCGACTTTTCTTAGTGCGGCAGCAGATGCTGCGTCTGGAGGCCCCATGGAGTATGAGTGGTCGGCACCTAAAAAAGAAATGAACTGTTTAATGATTTGCGAACAGTTAGGCCCTGCTTTAATGCAGATTTCAGGTTTTGAAATAGTCACTTCAGCCGACAGTGGGTGTTCTGAACCTTTGCTCTCGGCTTACATTGATATACAGACAACAGAGAACCAGGATAACGAAGCCATACAGCCCAACTCTCTTTCACTCCACTGATCCACCTGTGCAAGCAGCTTACCAACCAGCAAGTCCAGATCAATACTATCCAGTTATACTTCTAAGCCTCATGAGCTGTTTGTTTCCCCTCCTGAGCATGCAGTTCGACGACGTTGCAGCTTGTGCTACCAGCGTACTGGTGTGGAATCGCCAATCATGCTGCATGACCGTATCCGTAGTGAACCAAAATACATAAATACTAGGTTTCATGCACCCAGCAAGTCCACCAAATTTGGCTAGCCTGACTTTTGGGACATTTCTCCAAGCTGGGGTGAAGGGAATAATGTCGAGGAAAAAGAAATGAAATGGGTAAGTTTCACAATGCCGTGCACTGGTGGAAGAGGTACCGCGTTTATCATAAAACTCGCTGTAGTAACATATGCACGGTAGAAATCACTGATAACATTTATGTCACAGAACACATGAGGTTCTGCCACTCCCAACATGCAACCTATCATGCAGACGTCCAATGGCTAGCTGCAAAAGCTCGCGGAAAACTGGCTTCGCGGGAAAAAGTTTTGTCAGTTTTCACTGGATGTAGAAGCCGCTCGCTATAAATATGCCGGTTGCCACAACACCCGTGGACCTCGGTATCAGTGGGCGCGATAGGGGTCCGTTAAAAGCGAAAAATAAGTTTTCATAGTGGAATGAAGAAAGCGACAATTTTTAACCACCACTAACCTTCCGTTTCCGTGCGAGGCGAAGCCGGTGCACCGAAGGTCAGCTGGGTGGGCTCCTTGGAAACTGCGTCGCTCTCTGCGTACAAAAAAAAAAAACGCTTTCATGAAAATGCGTACACACAAAGCCGAAGCATCAGAAAAAAGATGGCACAGTTAAAGCGTCGCTTACTTCGATCGCATTGGGGCACGTCAACTACGCAGCCGATCTCCAACTCGTTCAGAAGGAGCACCGGGCTGGCAGAGGCAGTTTTGGAGCTCGTCTTCTTGCGTTTCGCGACTGGAAAGGATTTGGAAGTTATGATAATATGCAATAACAGTCTGAATATATATACTTACCGGTATTAAAGGAAAGAGATAGTTGATTGATGACTTTATGGGGGAAAATTGTTGGCAGCCGGTCCATATAACCACGGCGTCCACTTGCGTTGAAGTGGGCTCCGCATATCCGGTGGTGCTTAGAAGGTTGCCACAAAGAGAAGCGACCAGCACTTCCCTGGCGGTTAATTCTTCTCACCCACTCCTTTTTTTCTTTTTCATTTGCAGGGAACGCATGAAATGAAACGTTCTTGTCTCTCAGCGTGTTGTTGTCGCAACCAGGCACACAACAAGTCTGACCGCCGCCTCGGCACTTCGACGACATCGCGTGCAGTAGTGGCTGCGGTCACTAAGTGACCAACAGGCACGTAACACTTAATATAGCGCACCTGCAACCGCCCAACACCAAAAAATACACGAAATCTCAAACCAAACAAAGTACGCACACACACACACCACAGCTATGCAAACGCAGGAGACAGGAAAGATGACCGGCCGGTCGGCGCTCGCTCATTTTTCCCATAATGCGTCGCGCGCCCGCTAGGTTTTTTCGCGGCGCTGCGATTTCCGAAATGGTGCATTGTAGTAACAGCAGCGCCGGAGGCCAGATCAGGTACGGAAAAGAAGGACGACTTATGCTCCTACATGCCGCTACTGTAGATCGTGCGCTGCACAGCCGTACGAACGGACAACGCTTACCGTCCGTGTATTGTATGCCGTCTTGGTGCTACTCTTGAACTTCGCTCCAAGTAGAGCGCTTTTCGTGGACCAGATTCGGAATACAGCATTTGCGTTACGGCTGCTGGGCTGGATGATTGCCACTTCCTCGCGGTCCATGCGAGACAGCCACTAAAAGTTACCCCGCAGGCCAGCGCTCAGAGAGAAGCTGATTACTTACCACCAACGAGACCTCGAGCATTTTCATGTCCGCATATCGAGAGTGGAGCGTACCGCAATTTCATATGTGAGACTGACATAATTATGAACTTCGTGTAGTGTGAATGCGTTGCTGTGCGCGTTATAACAATTATATCGCGGAATCCTTCGAAACGATTGCGTGCCAGATTGTGAAGGCTGCTTGATGAATGGTACTGCTATACATGGTAGTTAACATTTGTGTGTCTATTTATTTTTGTCACCTTTGTGTGCTTAACAAAAAATAGAAAATATTTTCGGTTTCCTAAGCACCGTTAACAGGTTGCAAACAAATGCGTACGATGTGCATGCGAGCGTTTTAGAGCGGTGTCTGCGTGCATGTACAGAATACTACAACGACCTGCGGTGCCGCAGAAGCATTAAACCTTGCCGTTTAAGATAATAACAATAAAAAAACATTCAGCAAAGCCTTCTGCGGACGCAAAGACAAGTATCAGGAAATCCATCCATTGGCTGGCTATGAAACCGGACACCGTTTTCAAGGCCACAAGAGATCAAATTAGAGTTCTCACGTGTCCTTCGAATCTTTGGCCAAACCATACTGTCTCCTTCCCACTATTTTACAACCGTATCAGCCGAAACACAGCCTGTTGGAACCGAACCATCAGACGCGGCAGCCGTCGCGACGAGGCGCGCTCGGAGCAGTCAGGAGGCGTGCAATGGCGGCGTGCTCACGTGACCAAAGATGGCAGCCCCCATGATACGGCGCTGTAAAGCGTCTATATGTGTGCGAAGGAGCAGCTTTCGGAAGTTCTGACCGGGATTGGCCTGCGTGACATTTTGGCAGGGGAGCATACCGCTCAGAAATGAGGCTTCGCTCGTCTCTGGAAAAAGGGAGGTTCTCTTGTATGTTAGAATGTACTGGGTTACAATCCCGGTACCGCTGATAGCCGACCAGATTTTCTAATGGTTGCAAGCGTTCCCTGGCCTGGTGCTCGGCTCTCTTGTACAAAAGAGAAACAGTTCGCAAAGATTGCCCCCCCCCCCCCCCCCCCCCCCCGTACATGTAGACAAAACCGAAGAACAGAAGTAGGGGGTTTTGGGCCACAACACCTCACAAAGTGCAGGTACTCCGATCCAATAAGGTACATTACGAAGGTTGAAAGGGCCGGTACTCTACTGCGCACTATCTACCGAGGGACAAAGTCTGGCCACGTGTCAAACGAGCTGAAAGTAATGAAAAGCCCTCAACCTCTACCTTAGCAAACTGAGCATCGGTTTAAGCATTCAGGACACAGCCCGAAAATAGTGGGAAATGTTTCTTGTTGGCTCTTCGATTTCACTCTGCCTCAAAGAAGCCCTCACAACGTTTGCACGAGCCAGAACTGGCATTAGCCAATCAAGAATCGGATTTGTCAAAAGTAATGACATGTGATCGATACAGGTTCTTGATTGTCTTGCTTGGTTACCCTGGCCGCCTCAGAGCACTTACTTACAGCAGATGCAAAATTCGTTAGAGGCGCTTAGATATCTCTTAACTGCGGGAAGGGCGAGAAAGCCGTTTGCGACTCATTGCCACTGATTTGAACTTGCCGCGCTTGAATTCCTTTCACGACAGAGGAGAAGGGCAGCTGGCGCGAGCGTGGCAGAGAGATCACGTGACACCGCAAGGTCACGCGGACCTAGGTCACGTGACATAACAACGCACTGCGCCGTGATGTCACGTGACCTTGTGATGTCGCGTGACCTTAAGGTCACGTGACCTAAAATGCAACGGACCGACGCGAGTATGAGCCATTAAAGGCTATCGCCTTAAAAGATAATGAACACCCAGTGCGTGTGTGCTTCCGGTTTCGTCGATTCGCACGCGTGAACGGCCAGTCAGGCGCGTTGGTACAGCCCTGCCCCCACGTGCGCCGCTGCGCAGTGGCTGCTGGGCCGGCTGTTCGTGCCCCTGGCGTTGGCCATGGGCGTGAGCATGGACGAGTGTTCCCACGTCGCCTCGCTGGTGGGCCTGAAGACGGCGCTGAGCGAGGTCGTGGCCTACGGCCAGATGGGCGAGCTGGCGCAGAGGGGCCGGCTGTCCCTGCGCGCCCAGCTGATCTGCACGCACGCGCTGTGCGGCTTCTCGAGCGTCGGAGCCCTGGGCGTGCAGTTGGGGGCATGCGCGGCCCTCGCGCCACACCGACTGCCCGACTGCGCGCGCGTCGCCGGACGTGCCCTGGCCGCCGGATCGGTGGCCTGCTTTATGACCGCCTGCACCGCCGGTGAGGGTGGCCTCCACTTTTCACTGTGTGTCCCATAGTTATGAAAAAATATGATATCGTTTATAGTAGAATGGCGTTAATTCGCACTTACGGTTCATTCGAATCGACGATTTCGTCCCGTCAGCGTCACGTACATGAAGGAGAGCTTAATTGTTTAGTCGTTGATTAGAACATAGCAACATGCCCCGCCCAAGCCTATTTCTTCCTCCTGATATCGACTAGGGTATCATTAACACGCGTCTGGTCGAACTTTCGGTTCATTCGAATCGAGAGATAATAATAATAATAATTGGTTTTTGGCGAAAGGAAATGGCGCAGTATCTGTCTCATATATCTTTGGACACCTGAACCGCGCCGTAAGGGAAGGGATAAAGGAGGGAGTGAAAGAAAGGAAGAATAGGTGCCGTAGTGGAGGGCTCCGGAATAATTTCGACCACCTGGGGATCTTTAACGTGCACTGACATCGCACAGCACACGGGGCGCCTTAGCGTTTTTCCTCCATAAAAACGCAGCCGCCGCGGTCGGGTTCGAACCCGGGAACTCCGGATCAGTAGTCGAGCGTCCTAACCACTGAGCCACCGCGGCGGATCGAGAGAGAGAAAAAAACTTTATTGTTGGAGAGGAAATCGGGGCACGCCCCTGGGTCCTTGCACGAATGCACCATGGGGTGCCTGCGGTTTTCTCAATCGGTCTTCTGCGACAGCCTTGCTTGAGTGAGTCTTTCAGTGTTACGTACTCGCATGGTGCGAATGCACATCAATTTAGATTTCGGTGTTCTTTAGAAGCACTCAAGTTGTGAAAATTAGTCCGAAGGCCAGCACTGCAGTCAAACCTCGTTATAACGGAACGGTTTATAATGAAATGGTGGATATAACAAAGTAATAGCTTTCTCCCTTGGAGGCTTCCATAGAAGATCATGTATTTGATGCCTCGTTATTTCGAAGTAAAATATTTCTACACATAAGGAGCTACAAATGAACCGTATATATTGTCTATTTCGCGTTCAGTATATTGATATGTAAAGGTGCGCCGTTCAATGCCGTTCGATGCGAAAAACTAAAGTTATGCGCGTACCCGCTCCCTCAAGCAGCGCTCAAAACGAGCGCAAAGCTTACCCTGTTCCAAGCGGGGTCCACACGGAGCATTTCTCCGTATGATTCGTCAGCGTGGCGACAAAACTTTGGCACCGGCGCTGCGCCCACCTTTTGCTAACCGCGAGCACGCGCGGTTCTTGAACGATGTCGCGCAGCGTGGCGCGCACGGCCGATAAAGTTGCCAAGGTGATCGGAGTTCTCCCGTCTTCAATAAATAAATAAATAAATAAATAAATAAATAAATAAATAAATAAATAAATAAATAAATAAATAAATCTCTTCGCTGCAGACGGTCCGCTTCGAGCGCGGATTCACACGGGTGAGTCGCAGAGGTCGCGCGACAGGTTTAAATCGACTTGCTATGCCCCCCCCCCCCCCCCCCCTTCGCTTTCTAGGACCTCCTTCACCCCGCGACGTCACGAATATGCGGTGGCGCTGATGTTAGCAGCGACTTTCGCATGGTAGGCAAAACAGGTTCCGCTTGCCCGTGCCTACCGCAGCTGCCGCAGTTACCGGCGGCTGCTCAAGCCTGTGCACTGCAGAAGCAGCTTATATTGACCAGCTGCGTCACTGCTGGATCCGCGTAGTAGCATAAAAATATTAAATTCCTTCGATAGGCACTGCCACTCAATGCACTTAATAGCATGCAAGTTACTACGTTCATTCACCGGAACTTTAGGATAGTAGGCTGATAATTGCTCAAGGAAAAAAAAGACATATGTAGCTGCGCACGTATACTTATCAACTTGAGCCGGAGTGCACGGGGCGCCGACAGGTTCACTCGCCCCCAAGGAATGCGTTTTTTTGTTAATAGCACACCATGTTTTAATGCCGCGTTTTGTGACATTTAATATTTACTTGAAACTGTTTCTTGATATGACGACGTAATTATTTCATTCGAGTAGAAAGAAGTCTGGCAAGTTGTGTCAATCTTGCGCGGTCGCGTTGGTGTGCTTAGAATAGCGTACCTTAAGTGTGCTAAACGCCATATGCTTTTTCATTGCATCATGCATGTGTCATGTTTCATGAGGTAATACATGATCGCGAAGCTTGTTTGGAAAGAAGCAGCCGCAGGCGTGCTATTAACAGACACGTGGCGAGATTGACAGGTGACGCGGCATGAAAAGTGTTTTCGTTACTCATGCATGCGATATGTAACTGAACTTGGTGCAAATATGAAATTCCTACGCTAGTTTCAGTAATTCCTTTTATTTATAGCTATACCTGGTGCAGTTCTGGGTAATTATAATTAACACCGTCGTCAAGTCCCCCCAAGCTAGGTCTCAAATAATTGAGTAGATAGTGCGCAGTTTTTTTATGCCAGCATGTACATAAAGCCCTGTTCTGTATGATGACGCGATTAGTTCTTTTTCTATATGATCAGTACTTATGCATGCATAGTTACATGAAAACGTTTCTTACAAAAAATAACTAACACAATACTGCATGTGTAGAGAAAAAATCGAGAGATTTATTACGCTCCTCAACGTCTCAGGAATAGTTTGCGACAGATGGAATCATTTGATTTTCATGCGAATTACGAAGGTGAGTGATCCAGTCGCAGAAAATGTGAGAGGTCAGAAAACGAACCTTAAAGTTTATTCCCTCGTTTATGGCATCTTCTCTTTCGATTTGGTGAAAGAAATGCGGCACTGAAATCAATGAAATTACCTCACAATTTTTGACGACCACACTTCTAAAAAGCGTAATTTATAAATTTGTATTCAATATTTTGCTATAATTTTTCGTCACGAAACTAGACTTCAGGGCTAGGAAAGAAAATAATTCTAGAAATCAAAAATTTTCACCAAATCGACCAGTTCAACAAGAGGACAAGTCGGCCTGGCTGGTGCGTGGTCATGCGGCTAAAAACAGCGCTAAGCGAGACAGGAGATCGGGGACACGACGCTGTCCCCACTTTTCGCGCAGCGCGACACGTACGTATGTCAGCAGACGATGAGCGCATGTCTGCTCCGACGAAACAACGCCAGCACTTCCCCTCACTACTGTCCCGAAGTAAAATCATTCCGGCTAGTGCAGAGTGTCAAAACTTGTTTTATTTAATGCCTAGCGCATAAATATACGGCAGGAACGCTTTCTACATGTTTACTACTAACCATATATACAATAAACAGTGGAAAACTATCTCTCTTTATAGGCCGCACGTGGACAACGCGAGCTCGTGTACTTCGACAAATTACTAAGTTGGAAGCATCGACCATTGCTATGATTCGCAGAAACTGGAAACGCGCCTGCAAGCCTTGAAAACCCGCGCTCAACACCTATCCGCGACGCCATTCCCCGACCTTTTGCCTACCACGAGCTCGCTAGCGACTGCAGCGCCACCTCGTTTGTTTACAAACATGCAGGAGGTCCATAGTGCTTCGGAAACGGTAACTAGGTGCCCAAAATTGCTCGCGCGACGTTTGCGCACGACGGACCCGTCGCGGACGTCGCGGAAGTGGAACGTCACTCCGTGATGCTCGCGGGGAAAGGCCGCGCCCAGGTCTAATCCTGTTATCGCCGCTCCTCCGGTCTTCACCTATGTGCCTGGTGTTAAGCTCATTAGACATGCTCACATTCATTCGCCATGCCAGTTTACCAACACGGTTGGCCTGGAGGCCAGGAGTGAACCAGACGGACCGAAAATTAAACGTCACGTGGCACCTAGTCAGCGGGCCAAACGTTCGTGTGAATCGGCCTTTAGAGGCCGCGTGAACACGACTTCTGAGCGGTGGGAGGCGCTGCTGACCAGCGATAACCTGGAGGACCAACGGGCCCTCATACAACAGGCCCGAAGGGCAGCTCAAACCAGTGCAGCCCTGGAATAAAGACCCCACCCATAAGCTCGACCAACCCTCCTTCAGTTTAATAAATTTTTCCTCCTCCTCCTCCGCTTTCGCAGCGCAATTGCGAGGCGTCCCTTGACTGTTTGCCAGTGTGTTTTGCGCGCTTGACGGTATCATGGTCTCTCCTGTTTTTACAAGGCAAAGATGTTTGACAGCGGTATAGAGCGATGACTGTTCTTGCGTTAAAGATTTTTGTTGATGTAACGAAGGTAATGGTCAAAGTAGTGAAACCATCGGTCTGGCGTTGCCATTTCCTTCACAAGACACTTCTGTCAAACTGTGAAACCATGTGGCGGCGCTGTTGTGAGCAGAGTGCTAGCGTATGCTGCGGCGAAGCCAACAAAAACGGGTAGTTGCAACGGAATCGCCGCCGTGTGTCCCTTTTCAACCCAGTTGGCTTCAAGGCCAAGAATACGGGGCTAAATATTCGGAATATGTCTTTCTGCCTTGTGCATTATTATTCCTCCAAGACCCGCTTTCTGTGATGAATCCTATTCGGGCCGAAGAAACCAAGTGCGCATTTGAGAGGCTGACGTATTCGGTAGGTGTACCCATATTCGACCACACTGAGGGCTGTAGGTGCAAGTGTCTTGGAGGGATAATATTATAGAGGACAAGAGAAGATGTCATCTGAAGTTTAACCCCGTCTTCGACACGGCGGCTCCAATATGGCCGCAGTCAAATATGCGTCTTCGAAATAAGCATGGGGGTGTTCACCGCACTACTAACGTAAATTCACGTGTGATTTTCCAAAAGTGACCGGCCGAAGGCATCCTTCTGATCAGTCTTTAGGTTTCTTGCCCTACAAGTTCATCCTCTTGGAGTTCTAACCAGGCCCTTTTTCTGGTTGTTTAATTCATCTCATTTTTGAAAGTGCGTTACAGAGTTGAGTGTCGGTTGATTGCTTTCGATTGTTTTGGTTTGATCAACGTGCCAGCATGTGCCGTTCAACCACACCCTTTTGTTCTTACGTTATTTTATACACTGGTCTTAACCTGGCTGTCATAGAGGTTTTAAAAGCAACGAGAAGTACTGTTTACAAGTTAGGACAGTACATGCATACATCAAATGCATTCTAGGTTTTCTAGTTCGTTGTTACACATTTAGCAGTGCATTAATCCAATTAATTAATGCTGTTCATTCTGTTTCGACATTACTTTTGTTAGTTTTTGTATTGTGGGCAAAAAAAAGGGGGGGGGGGCGGTTGGGGGAGAAGAACTTTTTTTGAAACGCAGCATTAAGCGCTGAGGATATCGTGCACCGGTGTCACCAAAGCTGAATGGTCCGTCTGCTGGTCCGAGGCTAACCAGGCGCAATCACGTTTGGCAAAGAGAGGGGTATTTATATTGGGCGTTTGAATAGCAACGGGGAAAGAGGAACTGGGAATGTTCCAGTTTGGCATAAGGTTCGGGGTTATTGGAGAATGTCGGCAGGAAGGGGGTTGGGGCGGAGGGGAGGGAGACGGTAGAGGAAAGAATGGGCAGGGGAGAGTAGTATATTGATGTGGATTGAACCGAAGACTCGTAGAGAGATTTGTTTGCACAGGGAAGATACGAAGAGAATATCTAATGTTGTCACAGGGAAGATTTATTTCGGGTTTGTAATAGACAGCAGTGTCCACGTGCGATACTATACCATGACCACCTGGAATCCCAGGCGCTCTGGGCTGGAGCTCACTGACGAGGTCATGAATCACTACTGAAATGTTTTCTCACTTTGGCGTCTAGACACGAAAGTACGTCATGAATATATGCGATATAATTTGCAAGCAACCTATTATTAAGAATAGTAGGTGTCAACGCCTTTATTTGCGGCCTGCAACGTCGCCTATATGCGTTGCGGCAGGATAGAAAACTGCGCTTATTGCTTGAAACATTTTTTTTTTTTGCAGGGGCGCTGACGGATACTACGGCCTACGAGGTCCCCATGCGCTTTAATAGCTACGACTTTGTCTGAACGGCAGCAATAAAAATATACATACAACCGGAATCGGTTGGTTTATGGTTTGGTAGCGACTCAGGCTATGAAGGACTCCGGATAATTTCGACCACCTTGGGTTCCTTAACATGCACTGACATCGCACAGCACACGGGCCTATAGCTTGAACAAAAACAGCGCAGGAACAGGGACGAGAAAGAAGACTGGCACATGTGCTTGTCCCGTCTTCGTCTTTCTCGTCCCTGTTCCTGCGCTGTTCAAGTTTGTTCAAGTATGTACCAACACGCTCAACTCGCCGTGTTACTGAGGGCCTATATAGCATTTCGCCTCTGTCGGAATGCGACCGCCGCGGCCGGGATCAAACCCGCGTCTTCCGTGCCAGCAGCAGAGCGCCATAACCACTGAGCCACCGTGGCGGCTACATACAACAGGATTCAATTCCATCTCAAGGAGAGGAAACAGATCTTTTCATATTTTTGTCCGTGTGAAAAAAAAATCGAAAACGAAAGGAAGGCTTTTAACAGCGTACAACTTTCCTTCCAACTTTCCCCACCTGGCAAATAAGAATTTGAGCAGGTGCATAAGCCAGCCTTCTCCAATCTTAATGGGCCAAAATATTTCTTAAATTTGAAAGGTTAGTCGTGTTCATGTTTGGTACTCTGCCCGGGTTTTTCCAGACGTCGTTTGAAGTTGCTTCTTTGTATACTATGTGCTTTGCTTTGTCGTTTCGTTACGCTTTTTGTTGACGCATATGTCGCTTGTTTCCGCTACGTGTCGTATTGACTTCCCTTGCACCTCTGGCTCAAGGAAATGACTTGGAAATGTGTCGTCCGGCTCGAAAAAAAAAAATCTTTCGTCTGCTAACGGCGTGGTTGTTCATTGAGCGAGCTTGACGGAGCGTTCAAAGTCCTCCTTGGCTTTGTCTAGATGGCTCGGATCACACAGCAGGTCAAAGGCCGTGAGTGCCAGAGCCTTTCCCACGACCAGCGCACACTCCTGGGCCTGCCTCGTGCCGGACGCGCGGCAGAACTCAGCCGTGTGGTTGAAGGTGACCGACTCGATGCGATACACGGGATGGATGGTGGGCATTCGATGCGACACGTTGCCCACATCCGAGGTGGAGCCCGTCGCCAGCGTACGGAAGTCTCTGCTGTCGTCGAAGGCAATGCCTGCATGGCGAGATACATACAAATTAGCAGACAAGGGAAGGTAAAGAGGTGCTCGTTATGACGTACGATTTCATGACGGAAGCCAGCCAACAGTCGCCGAAACCAAGGAGCATAGGGGATGCTTTTTTCTTCTAAATTTGTCGTGTTCACCTATGAGATTAACGGCGTAGTTATTCTAAAGAGAATTGATAAGAAAGCAGAAGAAAAAACAACCGCAAGCCATCGATGGGATCCGAACGCACGACCTCCAAATTTCGCGTCGGGTGCTCTACCAACTGAGCTACGGCGACAGCTGACAGATCTTCTGCTTTAATTGAGCCATTATTCTGTCATTTGTGAACACCACAAATAAAAAAAAAACCCTGTGCTCCTTGTTTTTGGTGAATATTGGCTTCCGTCGGATACATACAATGTTATACCTTGAAAACGGAGGCCTAATTTTGCGGTTGAATGAATGAATGAATGAATGAATGAATGAATGAAAGAATGAATGAATGAATGAATGACCTGAAGCCTTGCATTCAGGAAATGGGGGAAGGGATATGAGATTTTTGGAAAACTTGCTGTTGTGTTTCTTGGATCGTTGCTGTTCTTGGCGAGTCATGAGGTGGTGCTTTCACCCATGCGTGAAGCTGTACCACAGTCTCGGTATTTATTTGTGAAATAAAATCTCGATTTGGACACCACACGTTTATACCTACAAGTTTCTTCTCCTACCTTTGGAATTTGTTCGCCTCAGTTGGGCAAAAACCCTTGCAGGAATTTGGCGACCTGGCGAATTCGCTCCAATGAGGCTCATGGTGGGGAAAGCGCTTAAAGACGAAGGCTGAATGAACAAACAACAAGGATGAGGCTGTACAGGACATCTTGGGTAGTCTTGAAGAACAGTGCTTATTATACGTCTGGCTCCGCTGCATTGTGTAACCCGGCAAACGTTCGCATGCAAAGCGACGAGCAACCAGAAGAGCAGCGAATGGCGCATTGCTTAGGGAATTATTTTTACGAGCAGCGCCCTGTGTGGATTTGCGAGAACCTAAGCCTTTTGTTCCAAAGGCGCATGTCTTCTGTTGACCTGGAAGCCCGGTTGCTTTAGTTCAATATCCGCCACGGACTGCGGCAGAACGTTTGTGGAGCGTCGCCGGAGAGCGCGTGAGCCAGCTTAGCTTAGTTACGCATTTTTGGTCGCTTTCGAACGAAGAACTCCCCTTCAGGGCACGCGGCGCCGCATTATGTCGTAGCGGAAAACTGCCGCGTTCACCTGCCGCCATATGATCTCACACAGGTGGTCCTCAACCAAGAAGGTCGCGTGAGCAGGAAGTCCGAGAGAGTTAATCTGTGTAATATGAGGTATATTCTGTTTGATTAAACTGTGAGCGTGACAGGAAACCTGTGGCATCACGTTGACATAACGCTTTGCAAGATTACTGCAGCTTTCCCTATCTGGGTCCAGGTTGTACAGACTTGGCCAAAAGTCTTAAGGCCAAAGGCTTTTCGCTTCACACGCGTAACAGAGCCAGTCACAGTACGGCATTATTAAATACCGAATGACATTGAAATGCTAGCAGAAGGTTTCTTCTTGCGGTGTTTTGGATGATCCGCTACACGGAGCATACTAGGAACATTCATTTCGCTGCAGCTGAACCCTGTGGCCTTAAGACTTTTGACCAAGACCGTACATGCGAGCGACGTGGTGGTTGCGTTTCGTTGCGTATACGCGCATTTGTGCACGGGTCAAGAAAGCACGCGTCGAACACGTAGTACATTGTGGAAAAAATCATGGTGCGCGACTTTTTTTTATGGAGTCTCATCAAGGTGCCTTTTGTTGGCAGTTGGTGGCAAGACAACGTGGTGTAAACGGCGCTTGGGAACAATAACAACGCAACAAAGACGCACAACGCAGGCGCAACACAGGAGAGACCGATATTGCTACTCCATAGAAACATTAAATGTACTTTGCCGATGAATTCTCGTTAAATGCGTTTGATTAAACATCACAGAGTACCCACAGTGATCGCGACATGGCTTATCAGCCATTGGAGCAGTAAGCGGCCTTTAAACATTTAACGTCTGCGCGCAGTCCAGCGGACGCACCATAATCCTCGGCGTGCCTCTGGAACAGCCTGAGCAGTGGTTCGTTGATGTTCATGTGCTTGCAGAGGGGTGCCATCTCGGCGACCCTGACTTTGCAGCCGGTGGCCACGGCTGCGGCTTTCATGCAGGCCTCGACGTCGTGACGCATCCTCAAGACGCGTTCAGTGTCGGGGCCTCGCACGTTGAAGTCGAGGCGACTGCTGGAAACCTCCAAGTTTCCACTCGTCTCGGAACGTAGCAGCACGCCTGTGCCAGTGGTTCGCGCCCAGACAAACGTGCACGTTAGCGGCACTGTAAGTACAGCAAACCACGCAATATATCCCGAATGGACATTACAACTCCCGTGAACGTCTTGCGGACGTTCAGGACGTCCGTAGGAAGTCCAAAAGAGTTCCAGTGCTCATTAACTGCAGCAGAAACACGTGGACGTTTTTTTCAGAACGTGCACGTACGTTAGCGTCACTGTAAGTACAGCAAGGCACGAAAAATATCCCAGTGGACATTAAAACTCCCATAGACGTCTTTTGGACGTTCAGGACGTCCGTAGCACGTCCAAAAAAGTTCGTGTCCATTGTGCAATAACTTCAGCAGAAACACGCGGAGTTTTTTTTCCCCAAGGCTTTCTTCGCCATAAGACCACGCAATGGTTAACAGTCAAACTGAAAAACCGGTAAATGTACGCGGTAAATTTACCAAATATATTTCAGAGGCCTGGTGTATATCTCCTGCGGGTGCGTATTCAGTTGTATTTATTTGTATAATGCGGCGCCCGAAGCGCAAATTCGATTCATTGCAAGTGCGAGTTCATCGGCCAGAAAATTTCTCTCTGTGCCGAACAGGTTAGGTAGTTTCGAGACGCCCGACCACCGGACTACACTGAGAAGACGAAACACTCAATCGAATTTATGCTAACACTAAAAGGAAGGGCTGCACTTTCAGCCACTCATCGCGGTGGCTTATTGGCAATAACACTCTGATGCTGAGCCCGAGTACGCGTGATCAAACATCGGGCGTCACGACAGTTGCATTTCGATGAAAGCGAAATACAAAATTCCCGCGTGCTGTGCGATGTCAGCGCACTTCAAGCGGTCTAAATAATTCCAGAGCCCTCCAGAACGGCGTGCCTCACATAACCCGTGTACGAGTTCGAGGCGTTAAACCCCACACACCAATTTCCAGCGGCTGTGGGTAACAACTATAGGCTGAAAGAATTTGATTTAGACGCGATCAGGCGTTTTTAGCGCGAAAGCGCTACTTCCCTAGCAGAGCTGAGAAACCCGAGGTATGTGTGAAGCCTCAACCTTTGACGGAGCGCCAGCGGCGGAGGCCTTGCGCAGCTGCTCCTTCAACTCGCCCTCGGCGCGCGGCTGCCGTAGCAGCTGCTGCCTTTGAGGCGGTGTTACTTCAAGAACTATATCGCTTATCCTACTCGGTTTAACTACTTTAGAACCCCACCATTTTCCTTAGATGGCCTGAACATGAATGCCGACGTGGCGAGGAGCACGGTGTTTTACTGTGGTGTTTAGTAAATGCCGTTTAAGGACAGTTTTAAGCAGCACGCTCTCCGCGCCCTCTGGCCGTCAGTGTTAGCAGAAAGAGGGCGTTCGCACCGTGCAGCCGACACTGAGGATCGAGGCGGGCCCTCAGCAGCGATATGTTCGCGTAGGCGAGCACGGCAGCGTCCAAGGCGCTGGGCTCTTGTCTTCCTTCCGAGACGTCGCAGCTTTCGAAGAGAGCGCTCACCTGCGTTGAGAGTAGGCCCATACAAAGCACACCTGTAAGGAGCGTCACCTCTTTATCTACATAACACTAAAAGGTGGCCCGAGACACGCACGGCCTATAAACGACGACTTCGCGTCCTGTTGCGACGATAACGAGGCGCGTACGTTGCAAGAACTCCGAAGACGGCTTTATGCACCGGCAGATGTTTGCAGAAATTTACATTAAAAGAGTCCCAGTCGAGTGCAACTTTTTTGCAACTGCTGATCGTTGGTGTCGCCGTTGCAGATCTCAACGGGAATAGAGAGGGCAGAAACAATTTGGGGCCTTCTTAACCGCGTTCTTAAAGACGAAAACGCGATAGAATATAGGTTGCCTGCTATGGTGTCTACAATGAGTGTCTTATGTTTTTCTTGCAATTTCCCCGCCAAAACTCCGGTTAGAGCCAGTCCCATTTCCCTTACATGGTACTGCATGAGTCGTCCCCTCATAGAATATTCTAGTACCTTCCATTGGATTATCATATGAGATTATACTAATCCGGCCCACTAATCCACGCACTCAATCCACCCAATAATCCTCACATGATCCTCCTTAATACAATTTCTAGAGTGGGTCTACTTCTAAATTTTCGGGAGTATTTTTGGGGGTGGGCCAACTTTCAAATTTTGGGGGTCCTCAAGTTTTCAAATATGACGGTACCCTAGGTTGGTCCACTGGTGGTCACGTGTTGTTGCTGACGGCACGACCCTCTCAATGGCATTCACAAATCTCGGGGAATACCACTCCTGGAGCGTCGGTGCAGAGGTTAAGCGATGCGCCACTGCTCAGGCAGGTGGGTTTTTCAAACGCAGCCACCGGTGGGGCTTGTGAGACCCAGTTTGCTCTTCCCGAGATCCCGTACAAGGCTCATGAGCAGCGCCACTATGGGCAGGTGTCAGCTGCAATGTATTTGAAATAATTTCATTTCCACGTGTCACAGGGAGCAGGTAGCCTCACAACCCAGTGGGCAGGTTGCCACGCGCCATGGTGACCAGGTTGTGATTTCGTCGCAAGGTCACATCGCCTCCCTTGAACAATCATTAAACTGCCACCTGCTACGGTGGGCAGGTTGTGATGGCGCCATAAGGTCACGTAACCGTATCTCGACCAATCAGGGAATTTCGTGACAGAGAAGCCGAACTTTTTTTTGTGTGTGTGAGATGGCGACCTAAATGCTGTTTCATTAACAAGAAACTTGGAGGGAACAGGGCATCGCATCAGAGTAATTCACTGCTAGAGAAACCATGGGGTCTTTAGGCGACGCCAAAGCACAACGGAACTATGTAGCTGGGCGTGTAGAGCACATCAGTACTCGAGAGGTAAGAGCTAGCTAGGGAGGAGGGACGGGGGTGATATGCACGAGCCCCAGTGTGTTCGGCCATTGTTCTGGCGTTCTCTTGCAACCCACGAGGACAACTCGCAGGCTGTTGAAAGACGCGCGCCAGCTGCCTGGTCGTAAACCACGTTATCAGAGAATCGTCACGGACGTTTCCCTGGTGTTTTGACACTGCTGGAGGTCACGAACGGCACACAGGATATGCTGCAGCGGACCTCGCTCTCGCCTTCGCCGTAGCATATATACGTGTATGCCCGAGCACTGACACCGCGGTTGATCCAGAGTGACATTTATGAGCCACACGTAATTTCTCACTGCTTCCCGTCGTCAGTGCATGAACGATTTACTACCCTTGTAGAAGGTGCCCCCCAGTGCGCATCTGTACGTAGCTTCTGGTACCATTGCTGTAACGTTAATTCCGAAAGTTCATGAACGCATTGGCCTGAAACCCGTTCATATTACAGCAACGTGATCTTATTCCTTAGCGAAGAAACAGCGCAAAAAAAAAACAGAGAAAGAAGGCATCACGGGTGTCTGCTGTTTCCCGGCTTGCCTACCTGTCGTCTCTTCGCTATGCACGCTAACAGACTCCGACACTCTTACAGCCATTAATAGGTGTCCACGGGGAACGAATCTCCCGCAGCGTGCACTGACCCCGCATCTTGCCGAGAGTCCGAGGCGGAGGACGCTTCTGTTTTCAGGGTGCGCCATGAGGGCGGCATCGACGTCGTCCAGGGCACCCGCGCGCAGCAGCAAATCTTTGCCCATGCCGCCTTCTTCGGCGGGGGTACCCAGAACCACAATCTGCGATCGCCAGAGAAGAGGATGTCGCAGCTCACCCTTACAAACATATCTCCGGACGGTCTAGTCTGTCAGACTTTCATTCATAAAGTCTGTACACCTTCTATACACAATCTCACAGACTGTTCTGTAGACAATACAAACACTATAGACAGTCTGTTCACAATTTACAGATTAATGACCATACACTTTTAGTAGATTTCTATCTATAGCCAGTATATAAACTGCTGAATACACAAAAAGAAATTTCTCGGACAGAAAGGCAACGTAGAGTCTATGAGAAGTCTATAGAATGTCTACAGACCATTTTTATAAGGGCCGGTGAAAATAGCCAACCAAACGAAAAGCGAACAAGATAGACACCGTACTGAAACCGTCTTGCGTACGGCCTCTGGAAACGCGGCCGCGGAAGAGGCTACAACGAGGACGAAAGAAAAGAAAGAAATGAAGAAAAAATGAAGCTGACAAATGGCATGTATTGCTGTAGAAAGAGAGTGAGGCACGCATGATCAGCGCCCAAACAGAGGCGTGCCAAGTAGGTGGCTACGCGGCCCGAATCTTGGTCCGGTAAAATACACTAATACATAATCTCGGTCCGGTTAAATACAATGGATGCGCCGAGTGGCATCCATGTGCACGTCCCGCTTTTAGTTGATAGCTTTAAAGTCAGTGTTGAGGAGCAGCGGAAGGAGGAGGTAATAATTTTAATTGTTTATTGTGCTCACAGAAGGCGTTAATAACGAACAAAAAGCAACGAACAAAAAAAGAGGACAGTGGATATTTCCACGTGGATGGTGAAAGTCGTAGAACTAAATCCCGCCGCTCTCGGCCCCGCTCAATTTAAAGCTGACACAGTACTTTCAAAATAAGGAACTGAAAGAACCTACAACAATCAGTAAGAGTAGAACTAGCGCAGAGCTAGAAACATTTCAGATAAGATATTTTAAACGCGCATCAGCAACCCGAAGAGCGCATGATGCTTTGCGTGGGCAAAGGGAGCACCCAACCGTTCAGAATGAGTCTTCTGCTCTTTACTTCGCGGTCTGACCTGCCGGCAGACAGCGGGGTGCTTTGAGGAGAAATTGCTCACCTTTCCCTCAGTCTGCTCTCCGCTCAGCAGGCTCGTCCTTCGCACCAGCTCGCGCGCTGCCACGGCTGCGGCGAGTGCGCTCTCAGCGATCAGGTTGTGTCCGCAGGCGTGGCCAAGGCCCGGCAGGGCGTCGTACTCACAGAGGAACGCCACCACGGGAGAACCGGCTGCGCTTGGTCGACAGGCAGAGAGAGGTTGATGCATGCCGCTATCGTGTTACCGCTAGGACTACACCATGGAAGCAAGCTGCTAACTGTGCACGCGCTTGGCTGAGTATTATATATGAGGTGCTTGCGCGGTGACCGCGTTAGCGCAGTGCAGATTTGTGAGGAACAGACCGTTCCACTGCAGACAATCATGTTCCGCTTTTTGCCTGCACAGTATTACGAATGGATGTGTCGGCCACTGCAGGTGTTAACTTATGTGTGCCATGTAAGTCACTGTATGTCACTCACTCACTCACTCACTCACTCACTCACTCACTCACTCACTCACTCACTCACTCACTCACTCACTCACTCACTCACTCACTCACTCACTCACTCACTCACTCACTCACTCACTCACTCACACATTTCATGCATGCATAACGCGCTCACATATTCATATCATGCGTGCATCTTGGCACTGTGCAGGATGTTGAGGTGCTCGAAAAGGTGAGATGTAGTGACTGTAGTATAGTGAGGTCTCGAAGTAACCTAGATTTGAGCAGAAAACGTCGGAAGCAAGGAAGAAGCACATCAGCGAGTTAGCGGTAAGAGGGAAAAAGAGAAATCAGGGATCTTGCTGCAAAACAGATATTCCGCTTTAACTGAAGATAATGACCTTAGATTGCAAGCAATTAATTATAGTCTCACGAATATCATTACGGACTGTACAATATAAATAAGGGCCCGGGTAGCTAGACAGGATACTGGTAAGCTTTCTGAAAACACGAAATATCAGATTAAAAACGCCGAACCATGAAAGCCTAGCCCAATAGATAGAACTTGCAGAACTGTGAAAACTACTGAATAAGGGTACGGTAACCGACATAAGGAAGTATAATATGGAGAGACTCAGAGTATGTTCTAAGAACGAAGGTAGACTAAAAGCGATCAAGATGAAATTCGACATGGGCAAAGATAAGATGCACGCACTAAGAGACAAAAAGGTCAATGTCATTACCAATATGGGAAAGACTGTTTAGGCAGCCGAGGAACAGCGTACGTAAAGTAGTGGATATTTATACTATTTGACGTCGGGCCTTGACTGGGTGGGTACGCACACATATGTTGCCCCGTAATGTTGACCTGCTCGCGCGTAGGAAGCACTCGACAAAAGACAATATGTACGCGGACAATCAAAGATGCCTGACTTCAGCATGAAACTGCAGTCTTTGATATCAGCCCTATTGGGCCATTTCAGCAAGCGCCCCCAGTTACCTCCGTACTCGGCGCGGAAGGCCGTCTGCAGGACGTTGTGGCGCTGCACGTCGAAGCCCTCGGCTTCGAGGAACGCGCACAGGGTGTCGTGTGCCCGGTGCTCCTCGAAGCGGGTCTCCGGATTCTCCCACAGGAAGCGGCCGACTGCGTGCAGCGCCTGCGCTCTGGCTGCCACCGCCTCGTCGGCGACTGCGCGAGGGTCCATCATCTGCACCGGGGCAGAGGACAGCGTGGGAGTGCGCCGCCCCTACTGAACGCCGCGCAGTGTCAAACGTAAAGCTCCGAGTGCCGTAGTGCAAAAGCACGTACTACTTCACAAAGCCTAAACCGGCTCACCGAGTTTGTGCGAAGCTTGACCTTGAAGGTGACCTTGGCAAAACCTACTATAGCAAGTCGACCACACCTAAGCCATGTATAGTGTAGCATCGTGTCCACCAAAGGGGACACCATGGTGTACATTGCCACCCTGGTGGGCATATGACCTTTGACCTTGAGTACCAATGCCAGCCGATAGGCGTCGCTCCCAGTTAAACGTTCGCTTGACGTCATCAGTTACGCGGCTTAGTGACGCAAGGAGCTGCGCCTGCCCGGATACGTCAGTCTACGTCATGATGGAGAGCGAGCCGGGACCGTCTAACGTGTGTAAGGAGGGGTTGCGCCGATTACGCTGCACTGATGTAGTGCGGGAAAGAGGACGGCGTCAGCTTGAGTCTACCGATACCGAAGGCGTGCCTAAACGCAATGAAGAACATGCGTATGAGCGACGGGATAAACACCGGAGCCGTTCGCCTTGAGGAACAGCGAAATCGTAAAGGAAACTTACAGCAAACCAAAGACAAACCAAGTAAAACCGTGGTTTCGCACATCTATCTCGGTTTAGCCTCAGCTGAAACCCTGTTAACTTTTTTTGGTCCCCAAACGGCTGACTGCATTCCTCATGTTAAACCCAAAGCCTCGTGCTCATTCCACATCCATTTATGGTTGTTGTGAAAAACTTGATTAGCAAAGTGTGATTGGGAGGCCGGCCCTCGAGGACGGGGTCCTCAGTCCAGGACTCAAATAGCTTGTGCTATCCTGCAGGCCCACGCAATAAGCCGTTGCTGATCGCCCAGGTCCTACCATTTGTCTACTCTATTTATTCACATATATCTATCAACTCATGATTTGATTAGTGACATAGCTAACCACATGCCTAACAAGCACATGTTGCAAGCTGCTCGAGAAAATATCCCTCTCTACACATACTTCTCAACACATGAATCCTCAGTGACTCGAACGTAACTGAATTGATAGAAACGGGGCTTGATTTATCCCCTGTCCTGTATAACCCTAACCAACCGCCTATTACTCACCGCCTAATGCTGAAAACCAGGCGCGCCACATGGTACTGACTACGTCGCGTGATCAGCTTCGATTTTCGTTAGACGACAGCTTCACCCTGCTCTCCCCGAAACAGATCTAATAACGCTTGAAATACCAATACTATAATGTGTTACCATTGCTTGTTTTTCGCTAGCTATTATCAAAACAATATCAAACTTGAAGCAATAGAAAAAATGTTAGTTCCCCGCCGTATCGTAAAGGAAAAGCGGCTCTGCTGCACACAGACTGTAATGTCAGCAACGAATGAAACGCGAACAGGACAACTGAGGTGGGAACACAAAAAACACCAACATATTATCTCCCGGAGAGGAAATACAAACGACGTTGAATAACCCTTCTGATCCGCTGGTATTGAGCTTCCCCTTGCTAAGAGATTCATATTTTGCTTTTTGTGGTTCAATGATCTTGTTCGTGTTTCATTTCTTGCTGATAGTACATACAGAGTCACTCTTGAGAACGCAGCCTCCAGCAACATTTGAAATTTTTTCCGCTCATAGTAGGCTTATGACAAGTGTACCGCTAAATTTAGGTAGCCGACAAATCGAAGTTCGCCTCCAAATACCGTCCGAGGCTGTACGAGTGTTCGTGGTTGATTTTAGGACAGCATATATGCGTACATCTGTCACAAAACCAACCACGAACGCGAGGCGCCTCTGGTAAGTTCTCTCAGATAATGAATGGCAGTTTACCAATATCCTTCAAGAGAAAAGCATACAACAGCTGTATCTTACCAGTACTTCCCTACGGGGAAGGAACGTGGAGGCTAACGAAAAGTGTTGAGCTCAAGTTAAGGATAACAGCGAGCTATGGAAAGAAAAATGATAGGTGTAACATTAATAGACCAGAAGCAGGCAGAGTGGGTGAGGGAACAAACACGGGTTAATGACATCCTGGTCGAAATCAAGAGGAAGAAATGCGCTTGGGCAGGGCATGTAATGCGAAGCAAGATAACCGCTGGTCCTTAAGGGTAACGGAGTGGATTCCAAGAGAAAGTAAGCGTACCAGGGGGGTGGAAGGAAATAGGGTGGGTGGATGAGATCAAGAAGTTTGCGGGCATACGGTGGGCGCAGCTGGCAAAGGACAGGGTTAATTGGAGAGACATGGGAGAGGCCTTTGCCCTGCAGTGGGCGCAGTGAAGCTGATGATGATGATGATGACCTTTTCACTGTTCTGATTTGTTAGGGCTTACATGACACGCTGACTCTGTGGTTAGGCGCTCGGCTATTGATCCGGAGTACCCGGGTTGGAACCAGGCCGCGGTGGCCGCGTTTCGATGGAGGCGAAACGCAAAGGCGCCCATGTGCTGTGCGATGTCAGTGCACGTTAAAGATCCCCAGGTGGTCGAAATTATTCCGGAGCCCTCCATTATGCATGCCTGGATTCATGGCCCGCCATGCAGCTTTTGAATGTAGAAATTCACGGAATATCTCAACCGGAAAATGTTCACATATTGTGGCTCAGGTAGCAAATTTTTTCTGTTGTCTCGGAACTGGCCCTTTACATCTGGTTGTCAGCTCATCGTTAGACAAGCCTTTAACATCGACAGGGGATGGTGCACGATTTCTGATTGGAATCGTCGTTGACTAACAGTGCTGCTTTGTACTTCTTATTCTTTTATACAATTACTAATAATATCGCATTAAATATTTCTAAATGTTTTGTCACTGTTTTCGTAGTTTAGACTTCGAGTTTTTGTAACAAGCGTTCGAACGCAATTAAGCCTCTGATGTATTCTGTGCCGCATTGCTCCGCGTGCACACCTATTCCTGTACTCCTCATGCAACAGCCATAGAACACGGAGTAATGACAAATAAACATAATTAAATTATTAAATTAGGGAAGAGTGCAGCTTTTCTTTATAGTGACTAGATTTGTGATTCTGTACGTATACACAATTTGCAGAGCTTAGTAAAAAAAAAACTGGGTC
Source organism: Amblyomma americanum (assembly GCA_030143305.2). Taxonomy (NCBI): domain Eukaryota; kingdom Metazoa; phylum Arthropoda; class Arachnida; order Ixodida; family Ixodidae; genus Amblyomma; species Amblyomma americanum. The sequence goes on from JARKHS020021883.1 coordinate 50,347, forward strand.
ATATCTAGTCCACTGGAACCCAAGCGTTTTATAAACAAGCCCCCCCCCCCCCCCCCAAGTACTAAAAAAATCAAGAGCCCGTTACGTTTTCCAAGATATAAGAAAGATGGAACTTGCTCATCGGTCTAATTGGAGAAGCCTATGATACATGTGAGAACGGTGACTGGACGGCACGTTAGCTGCCGCATACAAGGTACGACGACAGCGCAACGAAAAAAATGGACAAACACAAGTGCTGACTACTACCAACAGAAACGGTTTATTTGCTTGCGCAATATACACAGTCCAGAGAATATACTACTATTAGTAGTAGTCAGCGCTTCTGTTTGTCCATTTTTTTTTTTGTTGCGCTGCAGCCTTTCCTTGTAGCAATGAACCAACTAACTCGAATCACCACTCTGCATCAGCTGCCGCATCTTGGCCGTGATGATCGCTCACAAGCACGTCCTCTTTGGGTCCGAGCACTGATCTTAAAATTGCGTCTGGTCAACACCTTAGGTTCAGCGAGTGTCTTTTCGTACGTTATATACTTTCAGATGTTTCCAAGGACGTACCGTTTTCAGCGCAGCAGTGGTGGCACCAGCAGCAGCAGCAGCAGACGGCGGTCCGTGGTTGCGGCAGCTGTAAGTAGGCCACTCAGCTGTTCCAGTGAAAGTGCTCACCTTCTTGCCTCGCGTGAGGAGAGTCCAAGGATTCGTCGTGATAAGGGATAAACTGACTGGACCGCTACGTCATCGAGATAACAGCAATTCCGTAGTGCAGATGCATTTGCGCTGCGTTGTCTGGCGCGTTATCTCGCCAACTCATGCCTGGTCGCATGTGTTTTTGAGGATCATCTGGCCTAGGGTGCCACATGGCCACAGTCGAAGCAAAAGCACATTGAGGAAGCGCAAGCTGGCTTTGAGCAGAGATTTGGGGCGAAAGATAGGGTAATTACGATAAGATACTGGTCGCTGTTTGCGAGGATGATTTGCTGCGGACACCTAACTCGAGAGGGCAGGTAGTAGATGGCCTTACGACAACCCTGAAAAAGAAGCAGAAGCCCTGCAGCTTGTTTGCGCGGCGTAGTCTTATCACCGAGCAGCACTCAACTGTATCCAAAGGCTGCTTGAGTACGGGTACTTGTTTGCATATAGTAATACAATCAAGTCACCAGCAAAATGTACTGCGGGTTCGTGCGTGTCGCATTCCTCGACGCCATGCTTAGAGGCGCAGGCAAAGGTAGCACACACGAGCAGTAGTCGAACACCCCTCGCTGCGCCGCTCAGTCGAGCCAGGAGAAAATGCAAAGAGCGACACGGCTATGCCCCCCCCCCCCCCCAGGCATTTTTTGGTGATTTCGTTAATTACGAATCACGGACTTAAGTGAAGTGGCTTGTTTTCGAACTAGCTGTGGTGCTTCCTCAACGAGTGATTGCGTGTTATTCTGCCGAATTATGCTGACGTAAACAAAATCAGGGTGTCGATGGTGGTTGCGCTAAGGTGGGGCTAGGCTTACATTGGTGACGCCGTGTAAGCAAAAAAAAAAATAGAAACCTTTGACCACTGCCCCATAAGGCCAGCGTCCTCTAAAGTTGAAAAAAGAAATTGCCTTCATAGTGCGCATCGCGGACCTTCGTGCACTATGCTTCGAGTTCAATCCCGAGTTAGTGCAGCTCAAGTACTTTGTAAAGACACCCGTTCGTGATGGGGAATCGGAGAAACTTTATTTCTCTCGATTTGGAGAGAAATGTGGCCGAACTCGCGATGCCAGCTTCGTCGCAAGTGCATGCACGTGCTGGGTTCGGTGAGGAGGTGCCGCATAGGCCGCTTGCTCAGAAGTTCTCGTAGTGGTGATCGAAAAGGGCGCCCTCCTTTCGGTTCAGCTCGTCACAGGCTGCCTGCACGCTGCGTGTCATGGTGAACGGGCCGCAACTGAACACGCCGAAGCGTGTCACCTGCAATGACATGAAAAAGGAACATACGTTAACGTTTTCTAGAGGGCCATACGGTGCACTCACGGCATGGCTTCAGGCTCAAAAGCCTGACTTATCAGTTACCATCTTTCTTGTGGCTATCCAAGATCGTTACAATCGCGCCAAGAGAAAGAGTAGTCACTAACTCGCGCCTTACCGCGAGATAAAACTTGTGAAGCCCTCCGGGACCAAACATCAGTAATCTGTACCAATCGGAATAAAGTTACTCGGGAGATTGCTGAAGCATATCACATTGCCAAGACAGATCACTGTATCAGTGAGCCATCCCTTGCGCTGACGGAGAAAGAAATTTCTTTTCTAGAGTGCCACAGCTAATCTTTGATCTGATTTTGTTCCTTAGTTTCTTTGTCTTGTTTTTTCTTACCCCGTATTTATTCCGGGCGTTTTTAATGAACGCATTTGTTGTTAGTAAGCGCTCGTCGTGTGTTCCTTCAAGTGTCTCGTCTTTTTCTGCGCTGTAAATCAAGATGAAGATTACAGCGAGTAACTGTGAAGTCGGTGTCCCCGGGTTGCACGTTACCCAATTAATGGCTCTGCTGGTCCTCACTCAGGCTAAGTCGAAATTATTAACGAGCCCTCTAGATATTCACAGGCGCACATGGTGCTATCGCGGCTATTGCGTCACAATCTTGGATGCCTTGTGAAATGCACGAACTGTTTGTGCATTCCTTGCTTTGAAAATATACTCTTCCGCCATTCAATGGACACGCACTGTTGTGACGAAACTGGGTTAACATGTAGGAAGAACGTATATGTTGCCGTCAAAGAGCCATGGTTCAAGTTCTTTCAACCCATCTGCGGCTGATGGCATGCACCGAAGGGAGAAATCGTTTTCTTAAAAAAAGTTAATGCGTTGTTTTCCGTAGATTGTTAGCGTGTTATGTCCCCGCCTTACTCTCCAAGCAGCTTCGCTTTTGGAATTGTCTATTTTCGTAACTCGTTGGTATTGGGTGTTACGAAAGTCTAGCACTGCTTCTCCTTCGCACCAAGACACACAAACAAGTGCCGTTGTATGTCTTGGTGCGGCTTTAGTTTTCTGGTTTTCGCTGTCATGATTTTTGCCCACTCTTTTTCCTGGCACCAAACTGCTACATTTCTTCACTCCGTGCAGAAAGCGAAGTGCCAGCGGAGATACGATCGTCAGAACGCAATCGGCTCACCGCTGATAAATGCGCATCTTGGAAGCAAGGCATCACTTCCTGGTTGTTGAAACACAAACTTGCCCACTTTGCGATGCTGCAACTTATCAGTGATATGATTATTTTTTACTTCCTCTCGTTCTTCCAGGTTAACTTTTCTGACAGAACTACAGATAAGAGAGAGACAGCGTAGCTGTAATCATGCACGTTATTACACTCAATTAAAGCAAAAACTGAAGGAAAGATTTTATGGTGTTCGAACTCTAGAATTGATAATTTGCCCATTCACTTCACTATCTCCTATCCTAAATAAGACGCTAAGGAAGCGATAATAATAGCGGTTTGAAACGTTTTCAGCAGTTTGTAGGAGCAACACTTTAAAGACATTTACGACAAAAAGCACCCACCTTCTAAGCCAAGCAAAATTTCATTCTTGCAGTCATCAAATGTATACGTAAACTCTTACGGCGACTGCAAAACATGAAAATTGCACTCCTTCGAAACTGTCGCACGAGTGACATTTCTAAAGAAAGGAGAAATCAAATTTTTCTCAGATATGACTACTCCGATTAGCTAGGTATAGAATGGGAGTGCACTTTGTGTTCAAAGAACAGGGGCTCTGTGTTCTTAGGAGGGGAGAATATTTATTTTACAGGCTTTGTGTTCAAATATATACTTCGATGTTGCACTGAAAACGTGTGCATTGTTTTTGCCGTGGGCCACGTTGTACATATTTGTTTGCTAGCCAATCACAGACACTGTGGGCTCACTCCGGTGAGACTTTCATGCTGGTTGATCCAGACAGTTAATTGTTTCGCCATTGCGAACTCACCGTTGGGTGCTCCACCTGCAGCGAGTCTAGGAAGCCTGAAAAGTCTGGCCTCCCGAAGTGGGTGATCGACCTCAGCCCTGTGAAGAGACTCCTGTTCGATATCCTCTGGAAGTGTCGCTCACAAATGTACTGAAAGAAGAAAAAAAGAAACGCAGCGAATGTGAAGGTATTCTCTTCTGTCTATATTTCTTGATGAAATCAAAGCCCCGTTCCATGGCAAAGAACTGTAACCGTGTAACTGTATTAAAAATTTCTTGGCACACTCTATTACAAAGTCCTTTCGTCACCCATGCTTTTTCCCTATCACAAAATATTCCCGAACATTGTCATCACGACCGTTCTCTGGGCGTGTATATCTGTCGTGGGGTGTAATGTTTGCGGAGCACATGCCGAACGCTCGATGCGAGCGCGGCAGAAATTCATTTTCATGGGTTGCTCATTGAAGTTCACGTAGTGTACCGAGGCTATCTTCTTCCAATTCCACCTGGATACCATGAATAACCTGTACATCCTGCTTCCTTCGCGCAATGTGTATGCAGTATGCGATGTACACTTTTAGTGCTCTCCATTTTATGCGGATGAGCTGTGCAGTGCAGGCTAAAACTACGAAAATCTGTTGCCACGAAGATCTGGCATTAGAGGCCCAGAATGCATTGCTGCATTAAAATAATTCGAATAGTAGTACCACTCATTAATCCCCCGGCAGAAAAAGAGTTATGGGGTGTAATGTTTGCGGAGTACAAGGGCAAAACGTAAAATTATGCCGATAAACTGTAGGCAGAGGGCAGGGAAGATGGGAATCTCGACAGACACTAAAAGAACAAGGCGCGGGAGATAAGCCTCAGCCAGCTTGAACAAGGTTTCTACAAGAGGATTTGTCTTCGTCTGAGCTAGTCCAGTACTGGAAACGTTGACTAGAGGACTGAGGCTTCCCGCCGTGTCTTGTTCGTTTTGTGTTTGTCGACGAACTTGGCTTATCCAAGTGCAACCACAGGCAACCTCCGGCGAGCATAGCTCACTGAAGGGCATACCAGGACGTAAGCTCACCAGCATGGTGGTTCTGAGGTCGAACTTGTGGTAGAACTGCGTGATGAAGATGTGCACGCTGACGAAGCCCTTGGCGTCGCGCTCCTCGACCTGGCGGATGATGTCGGTCATCCACTCGAAGTGCTTCTGAGTGCGGGTAACCCAGATGAAGTAGACTTTCTTGCAGGCCACGCGGGCCCCGGAACGCGACGCGGCCCGCTGAGCGATGTCCTTGAGGATGGAGGCGAACGGCGTGACGCCGATGCCTCCGCCCACCAGCACCGATACCTCGAAGCGGAACCAGTCCTGGTGGCCTCCACCGTACGGCCCATCCAGGTAGATCTGCGGTGACATTTTGCAAAAGATGCTCACGCACAAAATGTCTTTCTGACGCGAAGCATGTAATTAATAACAAGTCTTGTTTACGCGAAGCATACAACGACGAACACTTTGTATTTGTAGTTTCCTTCTTACACGCTATGAACCAGAAAAGTAAAAGTTACTAACTATACCACTTAGCTCGCACGAATAATGGTTAGTCGAGGGGCGAGGGTTAAACTGTGTCTGAAGACTTTCTGCAGCTTGTCTAACAGGGCGTAACGGTTTAACAACGCAGTTAGTCCACAAAAACCTAGCACATGCACTCCTTTTGTTTCTTTCTAGATTAAAGTGTAAACGCTTAGTGGCTTCAGTTGACATTTTCTATACTATACGGGCCTAAGCTTATGGGGATGACCACAGCATTCACTGGCCACGAAACGAATGTTTCGCGAATGTAAGCGCCTAAAGCATCATGTTACGACTACGCATGTAGCGAAAGTGTCGTGCGCACGTGTTCGATCTTCACGAATGTGTTCAGTGCAGCAACGTACATTAATGTGAACATTTCTGTTTTAACCGCAGATGGTTTGTGAGGTGGCAGTGGGCCCGTGGAGCGAAACCAAAATAGTCTACGACCAGTGCGCGTGAGTTGTAAGCGAATCGACCGCATACGTGAACAAGGCTATCAAAGAGAACCAATGGCGCGCGTAGATGCGAGAATTTGTTCTTCTTGCTGTTTTTCTGACGACAGTGCAAAAAACATCCGGCGTGGCAGGCAGCGACCGCAGTGTTCTGGAGGCTGAAAGGCGCTGCCCTTTTTACGCATTTACTATTACCGAAAATTCAGCAGGCATCTTTTTTATACCTCAAAATTGTCGTTGTGTGTCAGCTTGACCTAAAAACCTTGTGTGAATGAAGTGAGCTGCTCTGGGCCAGTTGATCATTTCACGAACGGTTAGTTGCATCATATACGTTACTTTGTTGATTGCCTCGGACGAAGAGGTGTCCGAAATTATTAAAATGAATTGTTCCTTAGGTTCCTAGTGGCAGCCCTAAATATACAAGTGCTGATAAGAAAAAAAGAGCTATTGACACAGAACTTTCCTCGTGCCATCCGCAAGAATGGAAGTCTGTAACGAGCCAACGTCTGCCTGGAGACGTCGGGTGGACATCGGTGCCTACCTTGGGGTATCCTTTGCCCGGCAAGTTGCTCGGGTCGTAGATTTTTCGCAAGTTGATGGTCCACGGACCCAGCGCTCTGATGTGCACGCTGAGGTTATCCTCGTGCGGGGCCGAAGACAGGGTGAACGGGTGGTACTCGGAGCCGTTCAGTCCCAGACTCGCGATGCGCACCCACTGGCCGCTGCGGTACTCGAAGCTTGGCGGACGCTTCATCAGCAGCATGGTGACGTCTGCGAATCGCGGGTGTTTAGTTTTTCGAGATAGTGGCAGGACTATTGCAGAGGTGAGCACTAAAGGTGAGCAGAGGCGAGCGCCGCCGCAATAAGAAGATATAACTCCTTAGGGCACGACAATACAGGCCAAAGACGTATAGCAAGGCAGCAACTTCAAGAACTGCCCTTGGTACGTTGAAGCCAGAGGTTATAATTCACAGTACGTCAGTCATGCAGTGAAAAGAGGTCACTTCGAAGCTTTAGCATGGCGGTTGTTAGTTTCGAAATCTTGTGTGTTTTGCTGACGCCTTTCCTTGCCAATGGCTTGAAGCGGCAGAACACAACAAGGTGAGAAAAGGAAAACAAAGCGAAGGGGGAGAGTGTTACGTTTCTCAAAAGAGTTGAAGGTATACATCACGAACTTAAAATACCTAAGTAATGGGGCCGTTTCTTCCGCGCAAAATTATGCAAGGCTCTGTTGTTGAAGAAATGTTTAGAACTAAAGTCGGATACAACTCAAGAACGAAGAGGCGAAAACTCGCTTAATGGAGGCCCTCCAGCCAATGGCGTCGACCAGTTGCCGTGATATCACTGTTAATCCACTTAAACCGTGGTTAATTTCCTTGCCCCTGTAAGCCCCCGTGGTGCTACGCTAGCAGGTGAAAGGGGATTCAGCTCGACGTCATGACAGTAGCTGGACGCCGTTTGGCTGGAGGGCTTCCTTTGAAGAGAATTCGCCGCTTCTTCCTTGAGTTGTATCCAACTATAGTGGGAACAGAGACGAGTATGCCTAGCTGTCTGGACAAGTTTTGCTAAGACATACTATTGTAACTACAGTTATCGATTCAAGCAACGTTCGTGCATGTTCCTTGACGCAAAGTGCATAATAACGGCTGACGCAGCGCGCACCCCAGATTGTCGCTGCGTGGAGCCATGGGACAATGTGATGTACTGTGCTCAGAGGGGAACAAGGTGTTAGTACACCGAAATGGATTGACCCGGCAAGCCAGGGGCGAGGCAGCAGAGCAAGCATGGGCACTGACCCGAGGGCAGGTGCTCGGCGCGGATGACCGAGATCTCGACCTTCTTGCGGCTGAGGGAGACCAGGCGGTCCAGGACATAGAGCACCAGTGGGCCCAGGAAGAAGTAGTAGAAGATGGGCGGCTGCACCAGTCGGCCGAGTCCGTGCAGCACCATGAGGATGTAGAAGGCCGGGTACAGGTTGTGCGTGTTCCAGAAGGCGTTGAACACGTGGCGCCGAGCAAACGGGGTCGCGAACACGTACATCACCGCGAGCAGCATCAGCAGCAGTATGCCAGTCATCCCTGCGAGCCAGGCGTGCGCGGTCAGAGAGGGAAAGAGAAGTCATAGAACATGTCAGTTTAGTGTTTTTAAGACTTCAAAACATGCACAGCTCAGAAGATGCGGCAGGCTTATATGGCTCATATGTTCAGCAGTTTTGGTGACAAAGCACGAAACCATTATCACAGAAAGCTAAGAATAATACCGGTTAAAAACAGGTCATTCCTGACAATAGTGTAACGCAAGCTTCAGCATCTTGAATAGTACAAAGCCGAAGCTGAAGACAAGGCTCACGCCTGCAGTCTGTCCTGCGTGCATGCATGCATGCAGACAGACGTGAGGTGCGACAGCGTTGAACTGATTAGTTTCCATTCTGTAGTGGATAGCAAGGGGCTTGGTGTATCAGCTCATTGAAAGGGTGCTAGTGCTGAATTAGGCGTGTTTGTTCTCACCGTCCCGATGGGCACTCAAACTTCCTTGGACGTCCTGAGGACGTTTAGGACGTCCATGGGACGTCCAAGAGAGTTCCAGTACCCATTGGGGTGTTACGTGTAGGTACTGTATCCTTTCATGTTATCGTTTCAGTGCATATGGCCATAAATTGGCCCCTTGCGTGAATGCGGCTGTTGATGAAGCGAGAATGGCGACAGTCGTCTGGGAAGACGTGGAATGTCCTGCGCATTTATACCTGTCATGGTAGCGAAGCACCAGTAGTGGAACTTGGGAAGCTCGTCCGTTCTGCAAAGCAATAGCGCGAGTTTTCAGCTCGCGCCACAAGATTAGGAGAGTTGTGCGAACAAGCACGACTGGCCGTAAGTCCAGCAAAGCCGTTCACTACGCGACACTCACGCGTGGTAATACTCCCGAAAGAGGCAGGTCAGGTCGTCAGCGGTCTGCGTAGAGATGTGGTAGAAGTTGAGGGCGTGCCCCACGCTGTGGATGACTGCGAACAGATACCGGCACAGTAACAAAAAACGGTCATTAGGAGACGCAGAACTGGTTGCCACGAATGGCCTGTGCACGCAATAGGTTACATGCACTCTCCTCACGTCTATACGCCCGTAGGGGCGATATTAGCAGTTCTGCAAGGTCGTCGCATGGGACGATCGAAAAACTTTTTTTTTACTTTACGACCGTCCTGTTGTTATGATGCTAATTTCTTACCCATTATAGTTCAGTACTTAATGAGTTCTAACTTCTAAAGATTATCCTCAAACCATGCTTTTGACTAGTTTGTCAACAAGAAGTGAGAGAAAACAGCGTAATGAAAAAGAAGACGGGCAGATTTTCTTCAGCTGGACTACTTTATCCTGCTGCACTACTGTGAGGTTCGGGAAGCAAGGAGAAAAATTGCAGTAAAGAATAAAATATTAAAGCTTCGTATGCAACCTCACCGGGGCTAAAGATAGAGAGCACCCATGTCTTAAGCGTTACACTGCATCTACAGCCGCGCCGGTAGGAAGAAGGTCTATTCATGTTATTCTGCTGAGCTGTGAAGACCACTAAAGAGGAGGAGAAGAAGATATCTTAAATATAACGCGTATGGACTTCTATGCGAGCTCCCGTAAGGCGAGTGGGAAGAACAAAGCAAAGGTGCGGTAATCTAACACCGATTACAAGCACAGTACGTGTGAATTCATCTCTGCAGCAGCAGCACTCGGCGCTTCGCGGGTATATCTGCAAGTTCTCTTTACAGCACCACCAGTAAACGCGAAGGTTCCCGGGAAAATCACGTTTGTCATCGTTGTCAAAAAGCGTCCGTGCAGCCAAGCGTGGCAGCGAGGACATGGTATGGATGGCAAGAGACAGGTGCCACACGAGGGGGGCACGATCAGTAGCGTTTACTTTCTCGAAACAGAAACGCTCTCTGTTTGGGCTAAGTTCCCGTGCAGCACGTGTTCGTCGTTGCCGTAGTAAAAAAACTCAGCGGCGATTACACGCTCCTGGTAATGTGGAATATCAGCGTTGATATCCCTCATTACCACAAGCGTGTAATCGCCATTCAATTTTTTTTCTTTTACGCTTTAGCAACATGCCCAAAGGGGGAGGGGAACAGAGTGACTCACTGGAGAAGATGCCGGCCCAGATGGCGATGTACAGGTGCAGGGGGATGGCCGAGTCGAAGGGCACGTACCGGTGCAGGAACGTGTCCCGCAGGAAGGTGATGCTGTTGCGGCACATGGTCAGCAGCAGCGTCGAGTAGGTGAACATCTGGGCGCTGGCCGCGCCGCGGGTCACGGTGACGCCGTAGCCCGCGATCTGCCGCAGGCCGCCGTGCTCGCGCTCCACCGAGTAGTCTGCGCGGGGCAGTACCAGAGGATGTATCGCCGGTAGAGCTTCGCTCACTGCTGCCGATCAGGCGTACGTGCATGCTCAGTCGGTTAAAAAAAGCAACAAAGAGCTGATTGATATCTGTACACATTTCATCGCATGTCGGCGAAGAAAAGAAAGTTTGTCATTAAATAAAGACACATGTTTAAGCTCTAGGAATGCAGAAAGGGGGCGGAGGCTTGGATAACTTTATAACGACGTATAGCACCAGGCATCCAGTAGATCATGAGCTTGAGTTACCAATGGCCAATTGGTTATTGGCAACCAAGCCTACCACATGGGAGGAGAAGGGTAGAGATAAGGCGGCGGGTGGGCTTAATGCCAACGGGGCCGAAGAAAAGGATGACCAGCTTTTGAGGAAGAGTGTCGAGTGTAAATTTAAATTAAGTGTACATTTTAAGCGAAAGCTTGAACCTGAGTGAACTTTCACATGGAGCTCAGAGGCCCCTGGTATTATCATCATCAATAAAAAAGTCATAATTTCAGGTTTAACCTAGACGGAATAAAGTTGTCCGCCAGGATTTATTATGCGAGGAGGATGAACTAACATCACGAGCATAACTGCGTCCTTGGTTTCCCCTTTCTGCACGCCGCATTTTTTTTCTGGGGGAGTAAGTGACCGTCCCATCGAGACGTGTTTATCGGTACTGGTACGCCGATGCCAAACCAGTGACTTCATATTTACTGCGGCAGTATATACAGATTATGTGACGTCAGCCTTCGCGGTCGTCTCGGTCTCGCCCACTGACTCAGCCCTAAAGGAGAGCTGCTGTAACATCTACCTTCCACGTTCCGGAGACGAGAACAAACAACGTCGAATAAATTGAAGTCGTTCGGACAAGCCTCACAGAGGTGTCAACCACTTCCCGGAATCCTTGTTGAAGCTGGAACATTCGCCGAATGCACAGCGAATCTCACTCACAGTAGGCGCGCTCGCTGAAGATGGCAAGCAGCACTAGGGTGTACAGGGTGAGCCAGAATATCTCGAGGCGGTGGTTCTCGACGAACTTGCCCATGGCGACCAGGTACAGAGACAGGGCCGACTCCTGCTCGTAGTTGGCCTTGCGCGGCAGCGCCAGCGGCTGCACGTTCAGCCGACTGCGGGTCTGCTGGCCAGTCGCCTCGGCGGCAAGGCTGGCAGCTGTCGTGGCAGCGTCGCTATGGCCGCCGAAGTAGCTGCGGAGAGGAAAAAAGGATGCTCGACACACTAAGCGGAGCAGCACGACCGCTCAGGGCTGGAGCTGCATGATGTGTGGTTAAGTGAGGATCCGCATGTTCTCTATACAGCTTCCGTAAAATGTCTTCAGGCCACATGGTTCGCTTTTGACTAGTACAGTGGGGCACATGGTGCACCGCTGAAGCTCCGAATATCCCGCACAAGGGTATCCTTCCCCCTCTCGAGACTTCTTTCGTGCCGTGACTGCACAACCACACTGCTCAAAAGACAACCATGTGACCTGAAGACTTTTGGCCAAGTCTGTACAGGGTCGCTCAATGTGAAAGGAAACACGCGATGCATGTGGTCGCTGCGCTTCGCGAAGAGCTGCGGCCGAAAGCCGCCGAGAATGGCGGCAAAGCTGTGCGCGGTATATAAGCCTGGCCGACTGTTCTTTCTGCGCTTGTGCCTGGTGCCGGCCATTCTCACTGGCTCTCGTGTTCCCTTTCATATTGAGCGACCCTGTGCGCGCACAACGTAAGCGAAAAGAATTACGCACAAACTCAGCAGATGTGCCTCAGCGTCAAAAACGAGAAATGAAAGGAAAGGAACAGGAAAGAATTCACGCGCATCCTTCCGGCTTGTTTAAGGCAGCGGCAAGAAAACTCTGTAGTAGTGTCGCAACTGCCCAAGCTTAGTGCTGGCAACTCCTTTGGGGCTGTGGTGCCTCCCGCACATCTTTATTTGTCCTGTACAGAACTTTGAAGAAAGAAAATGTAATCTTTCATGGGCTGCGAGTTGTTTCCGCACGACGCTTCAGTACCGCAGCGGTGGCCGAGTGGTTGAGCATCCGCCTCGCATGCGGGAGGTCCGGGGTTCGATCCCCAGTGCCGCCGGGTACCCACCGGTGAAACAATGGGTGCAAGCAGTCCCCTGGCCTGGTGCTCTGCTTATCATGGGTGAAATGCTTGGGAAATGGGTCTTTGACCCCACCTTGAGAAATTGAAAATACCTTGTGCCATAAGGCGCTCTTTGGCCATAGATGCCCTTGCGCCATAAAAATCCTATCATCATCATAAGCTTCAGTGCATGCAGTGAAACTTCGAGGGGAAGTTTATTCAGCTTGATATATACTGAATTCCAGTAACCTCCTCCTGTTAAAAACGCTCTCCCGAGTAACAAAAAACAACTTTACGAATCGCGAAAGCCAACCGCACGAACTTAACTTCTGTTCCAACGCCTTTACACTTCCAACACATTTAGTGCGAGTGCACTAATCCGGAGGTTCAGAGCCTGGCAAACTCGTCTAGCGTTAGTCTGTCCGAGAGCAGCCTGGATCACACAAGGCCTACCGGTGGCAGCACCTGTCATCGCAGGGTAGTGGCACACCGCTCAACCGCTGCACCACTGCGCCAGGAGCGGTATGAGGACTCCCAGGGAGCTATGAATGTTATGTATAGAAAGACCAATTCTGCATATATAAATACACCGCGGCTTCGCACTGTATTCGAATGTTGCAAACATTGTCTCTCTCATTTTTTTTAGGATCCGCTGCTCTCGCCGATTGACTTTCGTTTTTGGAAACATTGTCTCGAAGCTGAGAGCGAAAAAGAGTTGCTGGCAACGAAGCTCTGTAGCAGCGCTGTGGCAAGAGAGTGCCGCCTATACATATACGCTGCACTATAGCAGCCCTCTTACCGCATAATACATACAACATAATCTTACCGGTACTCACCTACGGGGCAGAAACGTGGAGGCTAACGAAAAGAGTTCAGCTTAAGTTAAGGACAACGCAGCGAGCCATGGAAAGAAAAATGATAGGTGTAACGTTAACAGACTGGAAGCGGGCAGAGTGGGTGAGGGAACAAAGGCGGGTTAATGACATCCTAGTCGAAATCAAGAGAAAGAAATGGGCTTGGGCAGGGCATGTAATGCGAAGGCAAGATAACCGCTGGTCCTTAAGGGTCACGGAGTGGATTCCAAGAGAAAGTAAGCGTAGCAGGGGGCGGCAGAAGGTTAGGTGGCCGGATGAGATTAAGAAGTTTGCAGGCAAAGGGTGGATGCAGCTGGCAAAGGATAGGGTTATTTGGAGAGACATGGGAGAGGCCTTTGCCCTGCAGTGGGCGTAGTAAGGCTGATGATGATGATGATGATAGCAGCCCTCAGAAATCGCGAGAATGAGGAGACACTCACCTGTACGCACGGACGAGTGTGTTCTGTGCGCGATAGACAACACTGTTCCTGCTCATCGACGGAGGAAGGGCCCCTTTGAAGGTAGACACTGCGAGAAAAGGACAAACAAGAATAACTTTTTTGCGACTGTGCAAGGAGACAGTATGTTCAGGACAACGCGGGGAACTAAGTAACGAACGCATGTGTTAGTCGGTGAGAAAGTTGTTGGAATACAGTGCTAAGGGTAAGGACACAGAAAGTAATGTTCACGTTGAAGAAAAAAAAAAGCTACGTTTCTTTTGCCGAGCACGCCAAGCTGAAGAGTACTGTGTCAAAGCTGTGTGTCAGTACTGTTTGTAAGCACTGTGCGACTTGAGCGTCCACGTCCAACATTTTGGACAAAAAATTTGAATATTGAAAAACTGTAAGGTACCGGTGTAGACATATTGAAGGTGATCATCCATTCTTCGGATATATAGCAAAATCTTTCTTTTATAGTGTTTCCATGGCTCGCACTGAGCAGCTAAGACTGACATAGAAAACTAATGAGGAACGCTTTTGACGATAGCAAAAACGTTATCAGTAAAAACATGCAAGCCGGCCGACGAGAGATGTGCGGATATATTTATTGTCATAGTGAATAATTTTGCTCAAAGTATTTCCCGTTCAAAAATGCTTTTGTCCAGAATTGTCGGACATGTGTGCACTCAAGAACGGAAATGGCGTCGTTCATACAGGACTCGAGCAATGTTGAACGCGGCACCGCTGTCACACGCACCGTCAAAGTTGAGCTGCGTGTAACCAAGCTGGTCCTTGTGGCTGGAGAGCAGCATCTGGAAGTCTTCCAGTGTGATGGTCTGTTTCTTCTCCAAGCCGGCTTCTCTAAACATCGAGCTGATCAGCTCGTTCAGTTTTTCCGGGGACAAGCTTTGATTGGCTAGCTCCAGCAGCGATCTGTGCAGAACAGAATGAGAGCGTACGCTCTCTTTGCAGACCCAAATTTATAGCAGCAAAATAAGCATGCGGACATCACGAAAAGCACCACAAAAACCCGCCATCGCCCATATGACACACTTCTGAGTTAAGATGTTGAGCCTGAGGGATAAGAAAGTCACCTTTTCGTGGAATAAAAAGGAAGCAGTCTGAGTATGCAAGATCAAAATCCTACATCCCTTCCATGCTTGATGTTTACTCAGTGCATCGTTAATATATTTTTTCCTCGCATAAGTAGTTTCTTGTACATCTCTGCTATTACTCCAATAGTTCCTGCCATCGTGAAGTGTCGAGGCGCAACGGCTGAGCATATCTCTACAACGCGGCAAAAAAGGTTGAAAAGCCGTCGGCGTAGTCGACACCGCATGTGGGAAATAATCGGGGCCTGCGTAAAAAAAATCGTATCATGTCAACCGTTCGCCGCATAAAGTTCCGAATGGTGTCATATGATTCAGCGTTTCGTGCAGCATAAACCTGCCAGTTAAGTTAGAGCCTAGCTCGCGGCAGAGATTCGAACCGGCGACCTATAATCTGGGGCTGCGTAAAAAAGTAATATCGTGGTAATTTGTGGTTCCAGTGATTGATGATTGACTGGTGTGTGATATGCGATGAAGAGGTAATTAATCATTGTAATTAATTGATTAATTGATTAATTAAAGACATTAAAAAGGGAAAATGAAAAAAGGCGGTGTTCAAAGGTGCCAAAATGCTCAGAATGAAAAGCCAATACTTGATGATGGTAATTAAAAATTTTGAGTGTGTAATTGATCAATTAATTAAGTGAAACAATTTAAAAATAGAAAAATGCGTTCAAAGGTGTCAATATGCTTAGAATTGAAAGCGTAACCCACTACGCTATCGCGTCATATTCTTAAGGCGGAGCTCAGGTGTCCCCTCCAATTTCTTTGTTCGTAGCGATATAGACTATGTGTAGCAAACGGCTGTAGTTCATTCACTCCTTTTCGCTGTGAAAACTATACCAATCCACAACAAGCTGTCCAGGAGAAAGTGCTATAAACGAAGCATCTCAAACAGGAAAACGATAAGGCCTGCACGAGGAAGAAGTGCGAGACAAAGGCAGTCCACTCGCGCCTCGGCCAAACCGAGCCACATACTTGATCATGTTGGCGAATTCATCTCGGGACAGTTTTCCGGAGTGGTCGATGTCGTACATGTCGAACATCAGCTTAGTCTTGTCCTCGGCCGTTCCTGCCACGAAAGAAAACAACGCGACATGCGCATGTGTGGCCCCACACAAAGCCCATGCTGAAACGGATGGCCTGCATAGTGCCTGTAGAAGCACATACATACCCTTGGCGAAGATGACTATCATGTCGAGGAACTCCCTGAAGGAGATGTAGCCGTTGTTGTCGAAGTCGACCAGGGCGAACATCTGCTGCACGAAGGTCGAGTCCGGGTGCATGGAGAGGGCGGCGGCGAACTCGGCCTGTGTCAGCTCCAGGTTGACGATGTCGCGCGCCTGTGCCGCGTCCAGCTGCAGGATCTCCTTCTGGTCGTGCTCGATGCCGAACGCCTGCTCGATTCGCGTGCCCCAGCGCAGGAGAGCACCCGGTCAATCACGACGTCACACAACCTTGACTAATGTGACATGCGACAATGTCAGCTTCGCTGCACAATGCGTTGAGGGGTATCGGGAGAAAAAAGAGCTAACAGCAGCTCAAGAGGCAAGGTACGGTGCGTGCGAGAACTATGGTATAGGTGAGGTTTAACGTCCCGGAGACGCACGTTCGTGTGCTGTGGTGGGATCTCTTGCTTAATTTAGACACCTGGAGATTAATTAATGCTCTGGCATTTTTGCACATCGCCTGCACCGACACGCGGTCGCTGCTGGCGGGACACGATCCCGAGACCTTGTGCTCGGCAGCGTAATGGCATTGACTACGAGCCATTGCGCTGGATGCGTGGTAACTCTTGTAGGTGGTGCTAATTTTTTTTTCTGAGAAGGTCCAGGGCGTGTTGATTGAAAATGAAATAAAAATATAGCAAGATCTTATGTCTGACTTTTCAGCTTACTGTCTGGGCAACACAGGTGAGAGGCGGACTGAGAGTATTAGTCTAGCAAGGAATAGAGGTGAGTATGTTGCAGTGAGGCAGTCTCGAAGGAAAGCCATTTACTCGAGCCCAGAGAGACATTACATATGAATGCTCGGTACGGACACGCACGTACCGAAGGGCTCTGTTAATTCATAACTGCAGGGCAATAATATGGCGTGCATAGCTTGGCACTCAGTTAAAATCAATACGGAAGTAACTATTGTGAAAGAAACATGTCTGGCGGAGTACTCCCACACCGGTTTGCTATAAAATATTTCCCAGGCTTGAAAGTAGCGATTTAAAGGGGCTGCGAGAGGGGTCTCAACAAAGATGCGATGTGCCTAGGATGCTAAAGGACGCCGCTTCACAAATATCCTCCAACAAGAATTTTTTTAATGTGTTTTGTGGAAGCTGAGCTATCTGTATTCAAAATTTGAGTTATCGCGTCTTCGCGCCTTTTCCTCTACTCTCGTCACTTTTTACACGCTGAAATGCCGGCGCTCCTTTGCCGGCTGCCGACGCGCGCGAACCAATGCTAGCAGCCCGCTGCTGACGTAACGAGCGCTACGTGACGTAACGAGCACGGATGCTGACGTAACGAGCGCGGATTCTGGCGAAAGCCCAGCACCGCAGGTCGCCGATAGGCGCGGAAGCGGGAGTTTTTAAAACTGTATCGTAAATTATCGGCTCGCTTTTGAAGTCTTGTACGCGGCATGAACGCCCGTGCTTGTACTTTACATAATGCGAGCATTTTATAGGCAACCTCAAACACCCTTTTCAGGGAACGTTTAGGGACTTAAGGAGGGTATCAAAGAAGACAATCAGCCATGCGTTGAATGGAACCATAGAAACTTCGTTCTGGCAAGTAAAACTTTTGGGCTGTAAGTTAAGATTTACTATGTTTGGCTAGGCCCAGCCGTGGCTTTATGCCACAAGGCCAGTATGACCCTGCCCAACAGCGGACACACATTGGAACAGGGTGAAGAACAGATACTCGTACAGTATTGCGGTGAAGACTTGCGTCGTTTTGCGTACCTGAGCGAAGACTACGCGGAAGAACTTGTCCAACTGCTTCTGGCGGTGCTCGAGGGTGACCGCGTCTCGCAGCAGCACGCTCTCTTCCATCTGGCGCCTCTCGCGCCCAACTCCGATGTTGCCCAGGAAGTCCTCGAGCCGCGCGACGAATGACTCCATGTCTTCGAGGGCGTCGAACTTGAGCACCTGCGGACAAGTCCGTTCGCCGGAGCACTCAGTTTGACACCCGGGCTTGAAGCACAGTGGCGCAAGAGCTAACGAAGTAGTAGTAGTAGTAGTATAATAATAATAATAATAATAATAATAATAATAATAATAATAATAATAATAATAATAATAATAATAATAATAATAATAATAATAATAATAATAATTGGTTTTGGGGGAAAGGAAATGGCGCAGTATCTGTCTCATATATCGGCGGACACCTGAACCGCGCCGTAAGGGAAGGGATGAAGGAGGGTAGTGAAAGAAGAAAGGAAGAAAGATGTGCCGTAGTGGAGGGCTCCGGAATAATTTCGACCACCTGGGGATGTTTAACGTGCACTGACATCGCACAGCACACGGGCGCCTTAGCGTTAAAATGTGCTTTATTACGGTTAATAAGCTGAGCACAACACGCTCGATTGTCGTGCATTTCATATTGAATGCTCGGGAGACAACGGAATCTCGGAGGGAGTTCATGTCGTGAGTCCATGGGGTGTTTCATTACCTTATAAACGATTGCCTCTTAAAGAGAAAGTAAGAGAAAAAGAGGGGATGGAAGGCGTCGGGATTAACCATAACATGGTTTCGGGTGTGTACCCAACATTGGGTAGGAAGGAGGGGATGTAATGGGACAGAAGGGAGGGGGAGGGCAAAGTGATAATGACCACTTCATATATAACCACATATTCCGCGTTCTAGCGGTCGACACACGAGATAAACGAGTGTGCAAAATTAAAGATGTGGTCCGTACCAGGTCGTACTCCTTGGGCACCCTAAGCAAACAGAAGTGGCGTCTCTTGGACGAGGCCGCGTGGATGAAGACGGACTGGACCTTGCGGAAGTCGATGCTGCGCAGCACTCCTCCGCTCGCGGCGTTTGTGAGCACCAGGCTGCGCTTGTCGTCCATGAAGCGCGCCACCACGTTGCGGTAGCCCTGCCGATGACCCTGCCACTCGCGCACTGCGTCGTGTGACCGCCGGGGGTGAAATGCCAATCCGTATGAGATGTCATGCCCGATATTAATCACGGATTTCACAGCACGTGGTACACAGAAGTTTCGCCAGTCGTTGGGGATATGAAAGCACTTTCTAGGCGTATAGAAACACGGTATTAATTACCACCTGTGCTTACAGAGCACCACGAACGGAACCCATTTTTCAATCAAATTCGCTTTTTTGGGCAAATTTTAAAAGGGTCGGAATAACGGGCAACTCTTGGAGAGAGGGATTCGGTATATCCTGCGCATTTTTGAGCATTAATCGCTGATAAAACAAGAGCGGAGCATGGGAGCAGTGCGCGGTTCTTCAATTGAAAATGTATCGCTTTGGTGTGGCCTATGCCCCCTTAAATACGCCCGTGACATGGTTCCCTATGAGTGTCGCTTCACCGCGGCGATCAGAGGATTCTGGCGGAGTACTTTCTGTTCAGCACTGCGAGGTACCGTCACCTCCTACTCACCCCTGCGTTAAGCCGAAGTAACTGCTTTTATTTACCTAAATAGCCCAAGTGTGGACATTAACACTGACCATAAAATTACGGTATGGTGAAAACGAGTAGCATGCAGTGCCAAAATGCAAAAACGAACATATTAATTACTGCTGCAGATTCAGGATGCATCTGTCCAGCAAGACCGCGTTGCATGACTTCTCAGGTCTACAAGAAACGTTAGGCAGGTTTCGCGCGTACGTGTGGATGCACTCACGTATGGCGGTGTCCTTGGCGCCCGAACGGGACCGGCGTCGGTTCAGCTTCTTGCGTTCCTCGGCCACCAAGTGCTTCCGCCTCTGGGCTAGGAACAGGAGGAGCAGCACGCATCCTGGGGCCGCGATGAGAGACGCGTCCATTGAGTGTAAATCAGACAAGAACCAAAGAAATTGGTCGTTAAGTAACAACGAAACTGCAGGTCTGAGCATTAAAGCAATGGCGCAGCTGCAGGAAGTCCATTACGTGAAGTAGGTGGCGCGAAATGGTACAGAGAAGCGCTTGGCTTTTGGTGGCAAAGGTACTAGGCGATTGATGTTTATGTGGGGTAAACTGCAGTATAGTCGCACCCAAAACTCGCTATTATACGAAACGTCTTATAACGAAATAATGGATATAATGAAGAAATAGCTATTCCTCTCGTAGGCTCCTATGAAGGCTTATGTATTTGATCTCTCGTTTTAACGAAGTGAACGTTTCCTACGATATGGGTACAACGAACGCCAAGTGAAATTAGTGACCATTTTGCGCTGAGTACGTTAATTGGTAAGGGTGCGCAATGGTTGTGTGCCATGCGTTGCGGCAAATTGAAATCCGCCTTTTTCACAAGAAGTGGTGTCCTCTGTGAAGTGGGCGAAAACTGGTTGAAAACCATGCACGTTGATTGTCACAACGGACGTTGGTATCACAACGCCAAGATTAATGGCATCGTTGTAAAATGAAAGTTGAAGGAGTCTTTATCAAATTATCAAATGCTTCTTAGACAGCCTTCAGTTTGGTGTACTCATTCTCCACTGCCCATTGCACTCATGAAGTGAAGTGTTATGGCTAGCATGCTCATTCGTCATGCAGGGAAAGCAACCACAGCGGGCACTCGTGACGGAATCGTCGCCACATGGCCTCTCTCACCGCAGGCGGTGTGGGATTCAGCTCCGAAACGGAGCTCATTGTTGTGAATAGGTCTCACCTTGTCTTGTACTGCGTTCTTACTTCAAGGTTTGTTTTCCAGGGGCCGCGGAAAACGAAAACAAAGCGCGCACACTTGACAAGGCTAACATGTTCACTTCGTTTACTTATCTTCGGTCGGTTCTGCAGCGCTCAGAATGCGTGTTGAAGGCTCCTTCAACACAGGTCGCATGCAGACTAAACGCTAGCTATGTTGTCCTGCATCTTCTCGGAGACGAGAAGCCCGCTGATATGCGAGAGGTGCGACTAAGGTAACCTACGGGTGTAACGAAGGAACGGCTATAACGAAGAAATCGTGCGCTCCCATCAACATCGTTACGGCGAGTTTAAACTGCACTTCAGCCTAATACTACATTTTCCGCCACGGAGTACAGGCCTGCGCTGGTGCCCGGCATACGTTTTTTATTCAGAGCTTTTCACGTCCAGTTTTGGTGTATAATCCTAGCATAAAAATCAAGAGGGACTCGTCGTGAGTCGTCAGGCCAACTTTCTTTATTTTTATTCCGAGCAATCCTCACGATCGTTCCCTGTGACTTCGGGCTACGCAAGTTATAATGAGGATTATTACGATCAGTACGATGATGATGATGATAACGACTATAAAAGGCAGTTTCATTCTAAGCATTATTGTATTATTGTACTCTCAGCAATTATTGTACAATGCATATCTTGCGGCACCGCCAGAACTTTCGTGCGTCACGTGAATACACGAACGATGACGGAGATAAGCATTACCACTGCTGGTCACCACTCCTGCGAGGCTGCTGTACTTGCCCTGCAAACAACTGAAGAAGGCTAGAACCGAGTTGGTCTCGTCTTACCACACACATGCGCTTGTAAAAGAACGTTATAACTAAACGCTTTCACGCCACCACTATTGTTACCGATGGAGACCATCGCTCATCTTCTCTGTGAGTGCCCTGCATTTGCGAGTGCAAGACATACACTGTGTTGTGCCCTGGACCGCCTCGATCCTCGCCCATTAACAGAGCAAAAGATCCTCGGTCCGTGGCCACAGCCGTCGACTGCCCTCAAGGCATACAAGGCACTCTTTGCCTACTTGAGAGCGACTGGATTGAGTGACAAATTGTGACAGGTTGCGCGCGTGTGTGTGTTATGCCTTTTTCCCTTTCTCTCTTCCTCCTTTTAGTCCCCTAATCCCTCTTCCCCAGTGCAGGGTGGCCAACCGGAACCCCTTTCCGGTTAACATCCCTGCCTTTCCCTCCTCCTCTTTATCTATCTATCTATATCTATCTATCTATGCAAGGAAGTGCGCATGCGCATGATGACTCTTCGCGGCTGGCGCTCGACAGCTGTGGAAACGGTAGCAGCATTCGTCAGCACTGCGCTATACCTTTCTGTTAGCACCCTGCGAAGGCCTAGTCGCTCAGAGAGGTGCGCTCACCGACCACGAAGAGCGCCAGTCCGAGGAAGGTGAGTGCGTAGGAGACCTCGCTCTCGCTGAAGTAGTCGAACGTCTTCAGCTGCGTGCAGCTCTCGACGCGCTGACTGTTGAGCGGCGGCAGAGCGTAGCAGGTGACATTTCGGTCGTCCGCCGTTATGCAGGGGTACTGCTTCGTCAACTGGTTCATGCATTCCTGCTGCAAACCGGGATTTGCTGGAAGCAGTCGAGGGGAGAACACGTGTTGTATCGGCGTGCATGTGGGACACGCCCCCATGCTTCGAACACTGCCTGGTGGCAAAAAATCCGGGTCACGCTCTCACCAGTTGCCTCTCTTTTGTGTTTTACCGGATACATACTTGCCAGAGCATTCAGTAGAGGCTAAAGTTGGCGCTGCTTGGTCTGTTGTGTAAGGCGCTTGAACAAACTCTCAAATGAATGAGATGATACTGATTCCTTGAGTAGAAATGATCGACTCCATACAGTCATTCTTAAGAATGAAGTACGGCGAATTTTGCGCTCGGTTTTAAAATCCGCTGCTGGTTGTAAACATATCCGTGAAGTAATGGCTAAAGGCACAGCCCTCTTGTAGGCAACCATTTTAGTTCCAGCTTGCGCGGCTATGCCATAGGCGCGCTGCGCAAATACAATGAAAAAAAAAAGACGCAAATGTAGCACCGATCTGCATTATGTGGTATTTGAACTATATACGCACTGAGTGTGACATGGCAACTGCGTTTCATAAAGGAAAAAAACTTCCGTGCAAATAATTACAAGAAAAAACAAAGAGCAACACGTCCAATGGTATCGGTCGCGTTATGTACTTTTTTCCCTCTTCGTTCTTATCTTTATCTCAGTTATATTTTTCTCTCTCTTTTTCTGGTTAGGTATTTTTCGGCACTGTTGGTTCGCCATGAACATTTTTTTCTTTATTTTCACCCCCTTTTATTGACTTACAGACCGAAGGAACGTTGCCGAGACATTACGTTTGTGAGCACAGCGCGGTGAAGCGGCCCTTCTACTCAGTTCATCTATATTTCAACATGTCATCTTCATCAGTGTCAAAAACTGCTGCGCTCTTTTTTTCCAACGCTTCGCTTTTTGACAAACGTGACGAGAACCGGAGTTTTATGAGCAGAACAGGGAAGACGTAGCCAACAAAGGGAAGTCACCTTCAGAAGGCAGACGGAAGGGGTTAGTCTGAATATCTCCGCTAGTGATGTTTGTCGCCGTTAAGATGACGTCATAGATACGAAGCTTCTTGATCTTCTCTATCAACTCCTGCGAAAAGAAGCTGGAAAAAAAAACACAGCGCTTTAGTGAAGGGCACACACGGGCGAAAATGACTACAACGGTGCCCTCCCAGTTCTTTGGCTTCACATCTCCTTGCACCTGCTAGTGTGCACGAGGAAAGTACGAGAGGAAGAAATATCTGTTTACTTATCTGTTTGTTTATGCGTTAGCATTAGAGCGGCCATGTCGCGGATAAAGAGTGAAGCCCTGTCCACGGATTGTGAGCAAACTGCCCAGGTGGCAGTTCAATTAACGATTGGTTGCTGCGGAAGAGCAACTTGGGTCTGTGCCATGAGTGACATGAGGACTCGCAGGAATCATGAATATAAAGTAGAATGACCGATAGAATACATAAAACAATAATGAACCAATCAAGAACAAGCAAGCACAAACTTATACAATTTTTCGTCACACAAGCTGTCTGTAAACCATCGATACAGTCCGATATTGACCGAGGAAAAAAGGAAAATTTAAATGCATCTCTTGGAGCATAGTAGTGTGCCAGTGGGCCAGGATAGATGATGTCTTGTGTTCCATGTTAGTGCTGGCGTTACATAAGGTGACTGGCGCTTTTTCAAGCCTATTGTCAAAAATTAGGGAAATGAATTCAAGCCTCAGCTGTCTTCGGCGTGATTCAGCATTAAGTATAGAACTTTGTCAATATTTTAAAGGCAGAGTCCAGAATTTCGGATTTATTCGAGGGAACAAGTAATTTTCACTTGACGAACGATCACTCACCGAATATGAGTAAGAAGCAACCTTGTCTTTTTTTTTCGTTTACTGCGCGGTCATGGTTCGAAACCATGAAGCGCAAAATGTTTTCTTTTTTTAGGTTCAATGCAGAAGTAAAACCAAATGTGTAATCAACAGTACGACGGAATACCGTCTGGTGAGGAGTGAACATTGAAAAAAAAAAACACTACACGTATACACCCTATTTCGGGGACCTGCACCCTGGGGACCCGTAATAAACGTTCCGTTCCACATTACCGCGGCTTGTACAACGGCAAGACCGGTGCGGTAAGTTCAATGCTCCGAAGCTCGACCTATACTGCTTCATATCGCTACGTCCATATAGCAGCTACAGGGGACTCCGGAGTTAATTAGTGGTGTCGCAGGGCTTGATGAAAGAGTAGTTTTGAAGGCAGGATGTCGACAACGTAATCTGACCGTTTTTGATTCACTCGCGCACGTATATGTTCTTACTGCGTTGATTTTTTCTTGTTTCTTTCGCTCTAAATATCCTAGCAGCAAAAAGCCGCAAACTAAACGTTGGAGGCAGTTTTTTTTCTTCTTGTCAGGGGTCGAGCTGTTTTGCAGCGACACTGAGAATACATGTCACAGAAATGGCATTAGTATACAGTACCAATATTTAAAACAAAAGTGAGTTCTCCCCCCCCCCCCCCCCCTCCTTTCAAATAACAAAAATCTACTTGATGTCTGGCATACCCCGCCTTCGTTCGTTCGAAGAAAATTCTGTTCACTTCCTCCCAAGATCCGTTCTCACATATGATGCAACACAAATGAAACCTTTGCGTCTGTGAACGATTGCCCCGCCCTCTATGCTGAGCCGCCCATACGGATCTCAAGCTGATTGAAGGAGAACGTGTCTAGCATAAAGGTAAAAGTCGCACAAACGTATACCCTGTTCCATTGTTCTCGAACCAGAAGCGGTCCCCATCGCGAATCCTGCGGAACTGGTCGCGGATGATGGTCTGGAACAGCGGGCCCGGCCTGTCGCTGGTCTCCAGGAGTCCGCCCACCCACATGTCCACGTTTTCCGTCGAGTTGCCGTACAGAGACGGCAGGACCTCGTCGAAGAGCTGCGTTCATCAGGCACGCGTGGTTCAGCTTGGCGCACATGTCACCGTTGAGGGTCATGTGAAAAGCACTGAAATACCCTTTCCCGAGTTTCCGCGTAAGGGGCGAAGAATTATACAGCTTTTCGAATAGGTCTGTGTTTCGATTAGTCCCTCGTATATTCGTTTTCGCGTTTTACGACAGCAGCAATAAAGCTGTGTTATGTCTTTAAACAAACTAAACAGCGTCGAAGAGAGCTTACTTGAAAATATTGGAGAATGAAGTGCCCGAAAATGCTGATATTATACGCTGCTGTATGACAACAGATGACACTTCGTGATGGAGACTTGAGAGAGGGCGCTCTTCAATAGAAATTATCTGTTTTTAAGCAGCCTTTCAACCACCGGGTTGGCTCAGTGGTTAGGGCGCCCGTCTACTGAGCCGGTATCCCCGTGTTCGAACCCGACCGCGGCTGCCACGTTTCGATGGAGGCGAAACGCAAAGGCGCCCGTGTGATGCGCGATGTCAGAGCACGTTAAAGATCCCCAGGTGGTTGAAATTATTCCGGAGCCCTTAACTACGGCACCTCTTTCTTCCTTTCTTCTTTCACTCCCTCCTTTATCCCTTCCCTTACGGCGCGGTGCAGGTGTTCGCCGATATGTGAGACAGATACTGCGCCATTTCCTTTCCCCAAAAAACCAAAACTTTCCCCCACATCTGTTCTGTTTTTGAAAATTGAATATTAGATTTGGGGATAGGAAATGGCTCAGCCTCACATCTTGGCGGACACCTGAACCACGCTGCAAAGAATGGTATAAAGAAGGTAGTGAAAGAAGAAAGGAAGAAAGAGGTGCCTTAGTGGAGGTCTCCGGAATAATTTCGACCCCCTGGGGATCTTTAACGTGCACTGATATCGCACAGCACACGGGCGCCTTTAGCGAAACGCTGCCGTTGGCGCCGCGGTCGCGTTCGAACACGGGCACTCCGGATCAGCAGACGAGCGCCCTAACCAATGAGCCACCTTCACGTTCTTAGCTTTTATGGTAGCTACTGTTCTGAAAGAAAATTAATTTATCTGTTCTTCCAGCGTCTACAGGCGAGCTTCAGGCCCATGAATCGCAGAAAATCGACAAAGCTGAGCTCGAGACGTTTTATGCGAGTACCTTCGGGTTCTCTGAGTACAGCAGAGGCGATATCCTCTGTCCCATTTCAGTGAAAGTGCTGAAGTCCGGCTTCAGGCCCAGCAGGCGGCGCGCGGTCTTGTAGTCTGGGATGGCATGGTCCCTCCCTCGCTGGATGTTCACCGCCATCAGGTCTCTCCGGGAGAATTCCAGTGGGCCGAACACCCGCCCTGCGAACCGCGTTCCACCAATGTCGCACACTTGTGACGACAGAAGCGGAGCTGATCATCTGGATTATGATGTGGCCGACACGTGTGTTTCCCGGGGCAGATATGCCAATTGCAATTATACTGATGGGAATAAGAAAGCGTAGTGGGGGTTTGCTTCACTCAAGACTCAACTTCCATGCGCAAGGGGTGTTAGGTGAGCCTTGTCTTTTGGGCTGTGAGCCATTAAGTCATCGACCTCCAAGACAATCGACAGTTTACAATGCCCCGTTCCTGTATAACGACGCACTACATTGGTGGCCACTTAAATGCAAAGCGCGTAGTATTCAGATCTTGCGTCATATTGGATGAACAGCCAAAAGTGCGATTGCGTTAGGTCCGGGCTGTATAAGGCGGGGTAGGCTAAACATGTCCCATCATTCCTACAACATGACATACAAAATCAAGTGGTAGTGGAATTGGTAGCTAGGGCTTAGCGCCCGGAAGAGGCGTAAGATATGAGGACGGAGTAGTGGAGGGCTCGGGATTAATTTAGACCGTGGGCTCTTTAACATGCGCCGACATTGCTTAGCACGGCATTATTTTTGCATGTCGCTTCCATGTGTCGCTTTCGCTTTGCATGTAGGGGAGGGGGGACTCACTGACCACCTCTCTCAATACATATTTGCGCAAACAAGAACCGAAGCGCTCCAATATAGTCGAGGCTTTTATCAAGGTCTGTTCACGTGGCTCAAAAACCCATCATTGGAATTTTAATTCACTATTAATCTGAAACGAAAGCACCTTCAGAGTTTTGCCCGTAGCTACATTGGCGACCCGCAGCTATGCATCCTCGCTGCTTTTGCCACAGCACTGTGGAGGGTACGTTACGCATCTTGTAGGGGGATAATAACGAATCGAATCTCTAAATAAGCTTCGCGCAGAGATCGGCTCACCTCGTAAATCTTCGACTATGACGTTGTCTTCACGCTCTGCAGCCTGGGAGCTCAGCCCCATAATCATGGGCTCGATGCCGCCGTCTAGCAGTGCCTCCTGCGATCCCAAACCAAATTGCGGGGAAATTAACATCTGCAGCCCACTTCCAACACATACACAAAACGACACAGAACAGCTGGAGAGAGGAATATCTTGTTTGGGGCGCAGAATACAATATCTTTACTTGCTCTAAGTGATATTGCGTAGGCAGTTTTAAGCGGAAGGGAGCCTGCTGTCTTCTGCCTGCGAAAAGGGCATCTTGCAGATCAAGCAAACCAGATTATGCCTCGGTTCCTTTTAAACCGACACACATTTTTATGCGCTCTGACAGCGCATTAATATGCGCACTAAGCAGAAAGAATTCGAACTGGTGTACTTGCCAAACTACGTGCCATTCATAGTTACATCGGATCCAGTCTTAAGCTCGGCCGCTTTCAAAACACTTTTAAGAATGGAACGGTTGGTAAAGGTTCACTTCATGCCGTATTTTAAGGCTCTTTCTGACAAGCAGGTAGTAGAATATCAATTCTATTTGAAGGCATGGCACTACAACAAAAAAAGGCAAGCTCGTCGTAGCGTTGGTGAACAACGTCCGCGGAGATGCTTGTGCCCGAGGACCTTGAAGGAGCAGATGCTTCATCTTTCGGGGAGCTACGATGTGGTGCTCCGTTTCAATCGTTCTTAGTTCAGCAAAGGTATCATGCTTATAAAAAGGGGAAATTATCGGTGATTTTACCGCGGAAATAAATTCCTGATATACAAAAATGTTTCATAAAAAAAGCAAGATGCATGGAAGGCAGAAGACTAATGAGTGTAAGGGCACGCATGTATACTACGTTCCATCCTTGACAAATTGTGCACCAACCGAAAGAAAGGCTGGCCGGAACAGAAAGACGCGAAGACTAATCACGCGGTATGATGACGATGACGTCATCAGGCTTAACGGCACATACCCACGGCGGGGATTGGCCAGGGTGCACTGCGGATACAAACGCACTCATGGAGAAGGAGTGGATTATTTGGATAAATTTTGTGTTAAGTGTTCAAGTTTCCGACAACGATGAAGAAGCGTTACGATTGCGTCATCATCTTTTTTCTGCTGACAGCTTACGTGCAGCGGCTCGGAGAATCGTAAATAGCTTATTTTAATATACAGCACATTGCAGAGCAGCTGTGCAGCACTGGAGCAAAACGGATTATCATTGAGCGTCTTACTTCTGAACCCCTTTTCATTTTCCGTCACTCGTCTTCTTCACGAAAAGGCCACTGCGCAACCGGATGTTGGGCTCCTGTTCACAGCCACGTGACCGGAACCCCAACAATCCAGTCCAAATGGCGGCATAGCCGCGGGGCCATGCGTCGGGGGCAGCCATGACTTGGGGCGCCCGATCGCTGGTCCGCACCGCGACCATGGTCCTGCTGGTGCAACTATTGACCTGGTCGCCGGCGGCGACATTTCCATTGGCCTTAAGAACCACGCGCGCTGCCAACATCACCGCGGTGACGGTCGACAAACACACTCGGGACAATGACCCGATCTCCGAGATCCTCATCGAGCACGTCGGCGAGGACGAAGCTGTAATGCTGCCGCTACTCATCGGTCTCCTCGTTCTCGGGGCCCTCATCTTCCTGTCGCTTCTTCTTCTGGGCTGTCTACTGGTGCTGCGCCTCTGCGAATCCGACTCGGCCAAGTACCACCGGCTGCGCTCCGAAGACTCCGAGAGCCACCGCCACCGCAGCAAGACAAAACGGTCCAGGCAATCGCAGGTGTTCACTTACGTCGACTTGTCCAACGCTGACTGCAGCTGCAGGGAACATGCCGCTGAGGGGCAGCGGCAAGCGCCGGCACCACGCTTCGGCGTGCAATTTCAGACGGCTTCTAAGCTCGAAGTGAACGACGCGCACAAACCCCGGGAACGGCAGGGGGCGCCCTCCCCAGCGCCACGAAAGAGTCGTATGGCGGGTATGGGTCTACCTTCAGGCGAAGATGACGCTGACACGCAGCCTGAGCGACGGCCGACGTCAGCAGAAAGCGACATTAACCCTTCGGGATCAACGAACGCTCCTGTACATGGCACAGGAGAGCAACCGACGAAGGGCGTCAGCGTACAGAGTCCTGTCGGCATACCCTTGTCTCACGGGGGCTCAGTGAACGAGGGAGATGAGTTTGATACGTACAGGGAGCGCTGTACACAGTTCAGGTCTGTTATACCGCAGCTCGAAATAAACGTTCGGGACCGTTTGGTCAAGCGGCACGCGAGCAGCGCAGCTGGCGGAAGAATGCCTCCAGGAAGAACACGCATAGATCATGAGGCTGAAAGTTCAGTGACAGCTCAGACCACGGAGTCGGCGTACGCATTCCATCCAGATCTGCACATTTCGCCACAAACTGAGGTAGATTCGCATGGAGGATATGACATGAGTTCAGATATACAATTAAGCCCACTGTTCAGTCCAGGAACTTTGAGCGTGAGTTCGCCTTACTTACAAAACAGACCTAGGACACGCCGTCCTGGCGACTCCACATCAGAACATACCTCCCCGTTTAGAGCAGAAACCACGGATGTGTTTGGTCACGGCCGCTATTACGAGGAGCACGCAGGCAGTCAAATGGGCAAGACTGAAACATCACAAGTTACGGCACGCCGACATTCTGAGGTGAATTCTGCGCCAAAAGGGCGCCAGCCAGTCTCGGTGACATCTCCGGGTAGAATAAGGCACCCGGGCAGTGCTCTCGTGGAGTTTCCTGATAACAGGATTGCAGCCCGCGACGATAGCAGCTCAGTGACCTCGAGCGATTCTACAAGATTCCAGGAGCTGTTCGGAAACGAGGCAGCCAAAGCCAGACAGGCAATTGTACCTGTGCAAAACATTGCGGAAGAGTCTAAGCCGCCAGTGGCCCCTATGGGGATCAACACAAATGTGTATCTGCACAGAATACCGTTAACACGTCCTTCAGCCATACATTCCCCTTACCAAAGCCCTTCCAGAGAAATGTCGGCTCAGGTGCCTCAAACTGCAGCCTATCTCGACCTGCCTGAAACTGCCAAGTCTCTTGAGGCCACAGCCTACGAAAAACCTGAAGATGGCATGATGGACAGGTCGTCGTCATCTGAAGGCCCCCAAAGAACACACCCTGTGGCAGAAGCTTCCGTGTCCAATTCTCTCACTGAAAGAAAAGAAAGAACGCTGTCGACAAATGAAAAGCTGAGGCTGCCGCAACCCCCAATGCAACGAGTCAGGTACGACCTACAGTCGAAGCTCTCCGATGACCAGTCAGCTGTGATAAGCGGTTCACTGCCGTCGTCAGTAAGGAAGCGGCGCGATGACCGAAGCTCTACAGAGCCATTCAGCGTCGATGAACTGTCTCATCATAAGGCGTCAGCATCAGATCCGTTTTCAGAAATTGATGCCTCTTCAGGTCCCGCCTACGTGAAGAAAGACACAGCTGTAGCGCCGTTCGTACATCCGCGCTCTAAGTCATTTGCTTTGCCTGTGCTGCCTTCGACAGCGTCTGTGTCAGCCGCCGACGACGGACGCCTCGGGCTGGGTGCCTCCTCTGAAGAACATGCGAAGGAAGGGCGAGGCCTGTCGTTGCGAGTGGAAGGTGATCAGGACGTTGAGGCTCGCACTGACTCGGCGCCTTTGATTATGGAAAAGGGCGCGCAGCCACTGGGAAAAGTAGTCGCTCGAGAAGAACCGTCCGTGACCTCCTCAGCACTTGTAAAATCCGTTGACACCTTGGAGTCGAGAAAGCACACTTCTCCCGGTGCGACTTCCTACGTTCAAGAAGTTCCTTCATCCGCCGTCTCCGCCTCTACATACGCGCCAGACTACTCTGCACAACCCATCGCCGCAAGAGAAGGCAGTTTGATACAGTCCTCTGCACAACATGACACACTTGCGGAGACCAGATCATCAGGGAAGGCAGCAACACGTAGCGGCGACAACGAGGCTGGCGGAAAACAGTCAGCTTTGCCTGTTCCAGCGCAGGACAAAGAAGTCACAGGCAAGAATAGCACGGCTCCTGGGGAGCTTAACGCAGAAACAGACGAGGGCAGCTTGACTCCGAAAGAGCCTCTCGTCTTTCCTTCGGGCTCCGAATCAGAAGAAGCAGCGGGGTCTCTAGAGGCGTATGATACCAAGAAAAAGAGCCTCTCGGATGCAGCTCCACCTTATGCCGCCGACCTGTGGACACCGTTCAAAGTGCTCAGTAAGAAAGACAGGGAGGCTCTGGCCAGCCTTAATCAGGAGCATGGCACCAGTATTCTGCCAGCACAAGTTCCACAAAAGCAACTTGTTATCAGCAAGGAGGAACTTCTCATTCGCGGAAGAGACACTACTTTGCCGACAGTAGATACTGAGGCTCAAAGCGGAGCTCTGGAAGAACAGGTTATTCCTGAGAAGCAGACGTTGCTGTTCGACGACGACGTCGACCAAGAATCGGGGGCTGCCGGAAGCTTTGCTGCCTCAAGCGTTGGCAACCGAGGTGGCATCTTATCTGTCCCCCCTAGCACGCGGCAACCTCCTGTCCCTCACGATGCCACCACGCAGATGATCCCTCATACTTCGGTTCCTGATCATCAGATTGAAAAAGGTACTGCTATCACCGGAAGACATGACCACATAGTGCCAGGCGAAGAGAAGGGTGGACAACTTAGTGACGTTGCTTCTGCGGACGAAAAGCAGATATCCATTAACGAAAACAAGGAAGCTATGGAGCGGGGCCCTGGTGGTAGTTCTGGCGAACTGGCTACAAAAGAGAGACGTGGCGTTCCTATGAGCTCTATAGGTAGTGAGGAACAAGTTGAGAGGTATGAAGAAAATGGCAAGAGCCTTTCAAAGGCACTTCAGCCTTCAACAACACTACAGTTGACATCACTTCCGCATACGGACAAATTAACGAGTCGGGAAGAACATAATATTCCAGCCAGTCGTGGAACTAAGCAGGAAATCTGGGCCAACGTTCCACAAGCTCCTCCTGTGGACAGACAAGCTGCTTCCGAGAACGGAGTGGCCCTTCCTGATCAAACAGAAGCTTATCCAAGGCCAAGCGCCACTGCTGCGCAACCCAAGCCAGAAGGGAATGCCATTTTCGTGAGGCAGTCGCAGCTGAGTGACCAGAGTGGCAAAGAATCTAGAGCACTGGAAGATGCCGCTAAGCCAACCTTGGGAGAGAGATTAACTGAAGACGCCATAACAACAACGAAAAGACCTCCAGTCACTTCCAGCCCTCCGCCTCAGATGCTGCTCTTTGGTCCTCAGCCAACATTTTGGGACTTCACAAAGAATGACTCCATCATTAGCAGACAGGAGTACACAGTGCCAGGTGAAATGACAGGTGGGCTGTTCAGTGACGTCGTTTCCGCGGAAGATAATCAGATCACCAGAGACGAAAAGAAGGTACCCACGTTGCGAGGCCGTAGTACTGCCGCTGCACCTTTAAATGACGTCGTTCCAGCGGAAGATAAGCCGATCACAAGTGACGAGAAAAGGGAGCCCATGGCGCGACGCCGTGATACTGAGATCGAACGATTCAATGACGTCGCTTCTGCAGAAGATAAGCAGCTCACCAGTGACAGAAACAGGGTGCCCATGGACCGAAGCCGCGATGCTGTCGCTAATCGCTCCAATGACGTCGTTTCCGCGGAAGATAAGCAGATCGCGAGAGACGAAAAAGTAGAGCGTAGGGCGGAAGACCGTGTTACTGCTGCTGCACCCTTCAATGACCTCGCTTCTGCCGAAGATAAGCAGATCACCAGTGACGGAAACAGGGTGCCCATGGAACGAAGCCATGATGCTGTCACTGATCGCTCCAATGACGCCGTTTCCGCGGAAGATAAGCATATCGCGAGAGACGAAAAAATAGAGCCTAGGGCGGAAGACCGTGTTACTGCTGCTGCACCCTTCAATGACGTCGATTCTGCAGAAGATAAGCAGATAAACAGGGTGCCCATGGAACGAATTCGCCATGATGCTGTCACTGATCGCTCCGATCACGTGGTTTCCGCGGAAGATAAGCAGGTTGCGAGAGACGAAAAAGTACAGCGTAGGACGGAAGACCGTGTTACTTCTGCTGCACCCTTCAATGACGTCGTTTCTGCAGAAGATAAGCAGATCACCAGTGACAGAAACAGGGTGCCCATGGAACGAAGCCATGATGCTGTCACTGATCGCTCCAATGACGTCGTTTCCGCGGAAGATAAGCAGATCGCGAGAGACGAAAAAGTAGAGCGTAGGGCGGAAGACCGTGTTACTGCTGCTGCACCCTTCAATGACCTCGCTTCTGCCGAAGATAAGCAGATCACCAGTGACGGAAACAGGGTGCCCATGGAACAAAGCCATGATGCTGTCACTGATCGCTCCAATGACGCCGTTTCCGCGGAAGATAAGCATATCGCGAGAGACGAAAAAATAGAGCCTAGGGCGGAAGACCGTGTTACTGCTGCTGCACCCTTCAATGACGTCGATTCTGCAGAAGATAAGCAGATAAACAGGGTGCCCATGGAACGAATTCGCCATGATGCTGTCACTGATCGCTCCGATCACGTGGTTTCCGCGGAAGATAAGCAGGTTGCGAGAGACGAAAAAGTACAGCGTAGGACGGAAGACCGTGTTACTTCTGCTGCACCCTTCAATGACGTCGTTTCTGCAGAAGATAAGCAGATCACCAGTGACGGAAACAGGGTGCCCATGGAACGAAGCCATGATGATGTCACTGATCGCTCCAATGACGTCGTTTCCGCGGAAGATAAGCAGATCGCGAGAGACGAAAAAGTGGAGCGTAGGGCGGAAGACCGTGTTACTGCTGCTGCACCCTTCAACGACGTCGCTTTTGCAGAAGATAAGCAGATCTCCAGTGAAGAAAACATGGTGCCCATGGAACGAAGCCATGATGATGTCACTGATCGCTCCAGGGACGTCGTTTCCGCGGAAGATAAGCAGGTCGCGCGAGATGAGAAAAAGGTGCTCATGCCGCAAGGTCATGATGCTACTGTTGTATCCATCAATGAAAATAAGCAGATCACGACTGCCGAAAAAAGGGAGCCTGTGGCGCGAGGAAGTGATACTGCCGCCGCACCCTTCAGTGACATAGTCTCCGAGGAAGATAAGCAGATCATAGGTAACGAGCGAAAGGATACTGTGGAACGAGACCTTAATACTGGCGCCGGAAACTTAGTTGCAGAAGAGTCTCTAGAAGTTCAACCGAGCACTCCAGGCGTGCTGGGACCAAGGACACCATGTGAAGGCGAAAATAGGAGTCTTTCAGAAGCAGCGGCACCATCTGCTTCGGAGCAGCGCTCACCTTTCCCCAAAAACGGCGGTCTGGTATTGAGCCGGGAAGAGATTGAGGTACCGGCTGATCGTGCACAGAAACTTGATGCAGTCACTCGGCAAACGAATGAGCCCGACAAACAAGTCGCCCCAGATATTGGGACTAATTCACCAGGAGCGGCCGCTGAAGAACAGGTCATTCCTGTAACCCTTCCTGTAACGCGATCTCCACCAATGAGTTACCTAGACGATGAAGAATTCAGAGCACCAGACAGCGCCTCTGAGCCAAGCGTCACAGAATTTGTAGCCCCTAGCCAACAACGCCCTCCAGTCACTTCTGCTCCTCCTCCACAGATGCTCCTTCATGGTCCTCTTCCTCCCGTGTGGGACGACAAAAATTCCGCCCTCACCACGAGGCAAGAATACACAGTTCCGGGGGAAACTACAGGCGGGCCATTTTCTGCTTCAGAAAGAAGGCTTACGGATGACTTTGGCTCCCCAGAATCCTCAGAGCCGCGATTTTCTGAGGATCGTAGAGCGGCTGCAAAGGGCGCAAAATCCACCGAACAGACGGAGAACGTATTTAAGGCGGCAAAGCGTCGTAGTTCATGGGCTGATTCTTCACAATCACAATTGCAGCCACCCAACCTGGCTCGCTCATCGCATTCATCAGTCGACATTTCGCCTCCAGCGTATGGTGACTTGACGCACACGTCCAGCATGACTGCTTTTTTGTCTGAAACAACGCCTGCACTCGACGCTGTCGTCAAGACAGCAGAAAATGTCGTTCCAATACACCAGCAATCAGCACGTCCGAGCAGCCTTGAGCCCCCTGATCAGGCAGTGTTGCCTTCACACAACCCGCCTCTGCCACAGCCCGAGGACCCAAGTGCCCCGCTTTTTCCAACTGCAGAACACTCTGGTGCTGCCACTGTGCCTGCTCAGCTGCCTTCATTCACAACATCGCCCAGTACTGACCAGCAGCAGCCAGAAGAAATCACTGCGTTGCAGGAGCGTGCCAATGCAAATGAAGCTTCATTACAGAGAGAAGGCAGAGAGGTGAACGATAAATTACAACCACGACCCGGCAGCGCGATGACCGCTGACCTCCTAGGTTCTGATTCTCCCAGCAGCAAAAGCATGTCACTGCGTAGTCAAGAGAAATCGTCTTTAGAAATAATCGAGAACGACGGTTCCATCCCATCAGCAGTGTCTCCAAGTGACAATGCGGTTGATCGACACGACCCGGAGGCCCCTGTGGGCGTTAACGCCGATCAGCGAAAGCTAGCAGCATCACCAGCACAGCACGCACGTGTGGACTCTCGTCAACATGGAGGCTCGACTCTTGCGGAAAGAGAGGGTAAAGGACCGATTGAGAGGCCTAACGGGAAACTAAAGTCAGCTCCCGACCGCTTTTTGGCGCAACCGGTCACAGAGTCCCCGGCTGTCTTCAGAGCTGATCAGAGAGAACTAGAGCCCTTGCCAGCCTATGTGCCAACGATCGCCTCTCGCTTGCCGCCGCACTGGACTCCCATCGAAAGAAGGAAACAAGAATTATTAGCCAATGCGAAGCTTAATGGTCAACTGAAGTCGCCTCCAAACCGTGCTTTGGCACAACCGGCAGCAGAGCTACCGGCCGATGGCAAATCAAATCAGCGCGGTGTAACGACACCAACAGCCAGGCAGGCAGACGCGGACTCTGTCCGGCACCCCAAGTGGTTTCCTATAGAAAGACCGATTCAAGAGTTGTCGGACCGGAAGCGTAACGGGCAGCTAAGGTCTCCGCCGAGCCGTGCTGTTGCGCAACCAATCAAAGAAGAGCTGGTTGACGTCAGCGCCCAGCAGCGCGAATTGGCAACCGGTCAAGTAAACCAGTTAGATACCGATTCTCGTCAGCAATCGAAGTGGTTCCCTGTGGAAAGGAGCAGCCAAACTGTGCCGTCCAATGCGAAGCATAACGGGCGGCAGAGGTTGCCGCAACCGTTCTCGAAGCCTCCAATAGGCACCAGGCCTGACAAAGAGGAACGAACAGCCACCAGCCAGCCAGATAGTGTCGACATCGACCATTCTGAGTCGTCCGCAGTCCAATCAGCTGCTTCTCCGGGTACTCTTGAATCCACGAGCAGAGACGGCCGAGAATTGATTCCGGCGTATGACAACACCGCGGCTGCCCGAGTGAGGCCCGGTGATAAATCAGAGCACGGCGTGTTCGTGACGCCAGTGGACGAACATCCGGTTCCATCAGAAGCCGACCGGCCACGCGCCTTGGCAACAAGTCCCGACGTGTTCTTTCGGCGAAACTCGCCAGTTGCAGCCCACGGGAGCAAAGATTTGATCACCTTCAAGCCCGAAGAGACCAGCGACGCCCAGGCAGCAGGCAGCCCCGAGGAAAAGCGGACGAGAAGACTTAAGGACAGCACCGAAGTAGATCAGAAAGATAAAGAAAACGCGGAGGAGGAATCAAAGAAGTGAAGACCAGCGCTCGTACCTGTGGGTTCCAGAAGGAGTTGCACGTGCGGACGCCGCTTACACTGTGCCTCAGTCCGTCCATTTCAAAGGTCACGTTACGCACGGTGCAGTCTGAAGCAGGGCCCCTGAAAGAGAGGGACAGAAAAGATAATACAAGCGCTTGTATCACTTGTAATAGCCAGCCTACGAGCGACAGAAAGAAAGGCAGTGCTCGGTGTGTTCGAAAGGATCGAACCTTCTGTAGCCGCCTGACGTCACCAGCGTGTGTCCAAATCTCATAGCTGCCGACTGGAATTCTGTTGCGATGCCTGGATCAATGCTCGAGTCCCAGCCTGAAG
Organism: Amblyomma americanum; assembly: GCA_030143305.2. NCBI lineage: Eukaryota > Metazoa > Arthropoda > Arachnida > Ixodida > Ixodidae > Amblyomma > Amblyomma americanum. The sequence continues at coordinate 87,853 of JARKHS020021883.1, forward strand.
TGTTCAACGCAAAAAATTAGGCGATGCCTGACAACAGAGGTCTATCGGCTTACCTTTGTATTGCGGGAGTGGAGATCCCAGCCACTCAGGAAGCCAGTCGTTTATTATTATGTGCTGCGCACACAATAAAATGTTTTCGTTACTAATTTGGTTTACTAATATCGTCATCACGAAAAGGAAGGAACTACGCAATAATTTACCAGGTATGTACGCACGTTTTGTGAACCGCCGCAGCTAGCAAGAGTTATTCGTTCTACGCATTGCATTAGAAATGCAGTGCAAAAAGTTAGCGATTTCAACTACTTCGCTTACTCTCTTGCACACTTTTTACGAGTATTTAAGAAAAAAATTATTTCGCTTTCGTTAGTTTCGTCATCGGTTCCTGCACTATGACATCCAGTTTGCTAACGCCAGGAAGACTGAAAAAGAAAATTTCACCTCTTCTTGCACTGAGCTCGTGTATTCGGATCTTAAAACCTTCCCGAAGCTTTCAAATTTTACGAATAGGGCTGATGCCACCAAGTGCGCTGAGACGCAGGAAATGCAGCTACTATATTGTACTGTTTCGGTAGCTTCTCCTTAGCCGCCCGATTCAGCGTTTTGCCTAGCTACTCTTTCAACACACAGACTCCCTGTTACGACGGGTTTTTTCTCGGCGTTGAGTAAAGTTACACCACAAGAAATCTTCCCCCAGGTCTTGTTGTGAGAGGGGAGGATACTCTTGCGATGCCCTCGTATGACTATGCATTCATACACAGCCAACGGGAAATTCCTTAATCTAACAATAAACTCATATCCAAAACAGAATTTTCCACTCTTCCATTCTTTTTCGCACTATAGTTCCCGATGTGTTTGAACTGGAGTGTCGATCGTAACCCACGGGAATGAAAGCCCTCAGCGCGGATTTACCAACCTTGCTTTTGAAGGTTCTCAGCACGAAAAGCTGAGAACCTATTTAATAGCGTCACCGCTTGCAGTGAGCGGACAAGCGATATTCTGAAGAACGTCTTATGTGCGCGGTGGTCGTGACTTGCCGGAGGACATAGATTTTAAAAGAAAAAAAATGCAGGGGATACTTAAGCTCCACCTTAAGGGTATGAGGCGACAGCGTTAATGCGTTAATGACCATATGCGCGGAATTGGAATTTCTATATTTTACATCCATGTATCGCTGGGTGAGGGAACAAACGCGTGTTAATGACATCCTAGTCGAAATCAAGAGGAAGAAATGGGCTCGGGCAAGGCATGCAAAGCGAAGGCAAGATAACCGCTGGTCCTTAAGGGTAACGCAGAAGATTACAAGAGAAGTCAAGCGTAGCAGGGGGCGGCAGTAATACAGGTGGGCGGATGAGATTAAGAAGTTTGTGGGGATACGGCAGCCGCAGCTGGCAAAGAACAGGGTTAATTAGAGAGACATGGGAGAGGCGTTTGCCCTGCAGTGGGCGTAGTCAAGCTGATGATGATGATCGCTGGGAGCCCCCATGCCACTCCTGGCGCAGTGGTGCAGCGTTTGAGAGATGCGCCACTGACCCGGGAAGTGGCTGTTTCAAACAGTCACCTGTGGGGCGAACGAGGTTGCTCTTCCCGAAAAACCTCGCACGACCAATCATCAATTTAATTGCCACCTGCTACGGTGGGCAGGTTGTGATGACGTCACAAGTTTACGTGACCTAGGTGGCAGGTGGGCCACCTGCATTTTCGCTTCGCTCACGCTGCCGACGGTGACGACGCCGGATTTTCTGCAGAATGGGAGCATTAACACTATTGCGTTAAAATGGTGCATGCACGCATATACTGTAGTCTGATACAGCTCAAGACTGCAGCGGCAAGTGACCTCAAAGGAGGATCTCCAGCCAACGGCGTCGAGTGGTTGTCACGGCGTCGCGGTGATTCCCTTATCGTGACATCTTAAGTGGCTGGCAGGTGCGTCCGTGAATTGGGATTGATCCTTAATTAACCGTGATGCCATGACAATCGGTTGACGCCATTGACTGGAAGGCCTCCTTTGAGGGGTATTTACCGCTGCGTTCATTTACTAAACCACAGCAGCTCGCTGGAGCATCGGCACTTTGGAATGATGTTGCTGGCTTTAAGAAATTACTCAGTTGTGCTTTTTAATTCCTGCTGCATATACAAATGCACAATTTATGGGCTTACACTATAGCTTCCGCTATTGGCCCAGCGTACTCTTTCCACTATGTTACGAAGGAAAAGCAGTGTCCGAAACGCTGCACCGTCACCTGGTGCACAGCGATGACGAGCTTCCTGGCCTCGTTGAAGATGCGTTCCTCGTTCCATATCCTCAGGGAAGACGAGTTGTTCGAGCCGGCGTTGACGGTGCCGAACCTCTGGCACATCTTCTCGGCCACGGCGTTGTGGAAGCGGAACCACAGGGTGCCCATGGTCAGCAGGAAGGTGTTCTCATTGCCCCTCGGGTTGCCCAGCCCTGGAACAAGGCCCGGCGTCATGTTCCGGTTGCGGACGACCGCCTGGGTCTCACCGAATAGGCTTTGTCTTTCTTGCTTTTATTATCATCTCTTCTACTTACTTCCGCAGGGCATGTTCGGACGTTGTTGAAATCGGTCATAAATATATCTTGCAGCTTGTGTAGTAAGAAAAAAATATCAGGACAGGATGCCTCAGTGGCCTGCCTTTTGTTTCGATTTTCGAAAGTTAAGTCTCCTTAAGACAGCATTGTGCGAAACACGGCTTTGTGTGCGTTCCACTGTCTTTTTTTTCCTTAAAAAATTTCAGTTTCAGTAGGGAATCATTTGCAATGGTTATTATAGAAGGTTGCACGTTTTAACAACAACACAAAAAAACTAAGCCAATCTGCCTTACAGTGCCGCCTCTTTCCCGAGCAGCCTTTAGGCCTGTTGGTGAAGGAACACGCTGGGAATGAATAGTAAGTTTTTAGCAAGCTTACCAATGTCCGTAGAAAAGGTTTATTTCATATGGACACTCATTTTCAGGCATCCACTTTGCTAGAAAATCAATGCGTTCGAAACTAGCTGAAAATATGTCATTTTTATTTCCTTTAAGGCTATTCAAGTTCACAGTCTTTCTTAAGGAAAAACTTTTGCTCCACTTTTGAAGCGAAGCCGCTCACCTCCCTTCTTTTTATGAAATTCATGGGCAAAAGAACGAGTTTCTTATCACGGAGGCGATGGCAGCAGTCTGAAAATAGATTAAACCTCCGTCTATAACCAGTCACCTCTCTGCACACACACACACACACACACACACACACACACACACACACACACACACACACACACACACACACACACACACACACACACACACACACACACACACACACACACACACACACACACACACACACACACACACACACACACACACACACACACACACACACACACACACACACACACACACACACACACACACACACACACACACACACACACACACACACACACACACACACACACACACACACACACACACACACACACACACACACACACACACACACACACACACACACACACACACACACACACACACACACACACACACACACACACACACACACACACACACACACACACACACACACACACACACACACACACACACACACACACACACACACACACACACACACACACACACACACACACACACACACACACACACACACACACACACACACACACACACACACACACACACACACACACACACACACACACACACACACACACACACACACACACACACACACACACACACACACACACACACACACACACACACACACACACACACACACACACACACACACACACACACACACACACACACACACACACACACACACACACACACACACACACACACACACACACACACACACACACACACACACACACACACACACACACACACACACACACACACACACACACACACACACACACACACACACACACACACACACACACACACACACACACACACACACACACACACACACACACACACACACACACACACACACACACACACACACACACACACACACACACACACACACACACACACACACACACACACACACACACACACACACACACACACACACACACACACACACACACACACACACACACACACACACACACACACACACACACACACACACACACACACACACACACACACACACACACACACACACACACACACACACACACACACACACACACACACACACACACACACACACACACACACACACGACACACACACACACACACACACACACACACACACACACACACACACACACACACACACACACACACACACACACACACACACACACACACACACACACACACACACACACACACACACACACACACACACACACACACACACACACACACACACACACACACACACACACACACACACACACACACACACACACACACACACACACACACACACACACACACACACACACACACACACACACACACACACACACACACACACACACACACACACACACACACACACACACACACACACACACACACACACACACACACACACACACACACACACACACACACAAACACGCACAAAAATATGCGGTTGGTAGGCTGAAGGAAAAAAAAAATGAAGCGCACACTTCTATGTGCACACATGCATTTCTGCTGGATGTCAAAATTGCACAGGCGTGCAGTTCTGACAGCGCAAATGCATACATGCCCAGCTGTTATTAAACAAAAACACCGACATAACTTCCCAGCTTAGTCAAAGGCAGCCGGACCTTACACGGTAAATACCATCGGGCCTTCCTCCAAGTTTATGACCGCAATACAGTCGCGCGATATGATTCGCTGTAAACCTACATAAACTACCTTGATTTACGTGCCACATCCAATTTGTTTCTCGTACCTTATAAGAGAGAATGATCGCGATGCTGTAGTGACTAGAACCACGCGCATCTGTGTGTCTACACTCTAAGCGAGAAAATACTAAGTGCTCCCGGAGTTAGACCATTGGCGAATAACTGCGTTTCCACAATCATATTAATGCCGCCAAGAGCAAGCATTACTTCTTCATAAAGACTGCAAAGAAGCATCAGCCACAGGCATATATATCGCTTGGTTGCAAGTTGTTGTCAGGGTGTGTATCATCATATGCGTGCACAGATCTCTCTATGAGAGGGTCTAACGTTCATGGTACTGCCTCTTGAAGTCTCCTGGGTAGCAGGGAACAATAGGGAAAAAAATTTGCGGCCCCCTTCCTCATGTCATCAAAGGGGCCACTGCCCCCCTTGTCCCCCCCTCCCCTCCCCTTTGAGCACGCCTATGTGCATCATGACAACGTAGGACGTGGTGAGCAAGATATCGTTAAATAGTCGAAAAAGGTGCACCACTAGCAGTCTGATTGACGAAAGTGTAGTTTCGAAGGCGAGGAGCCAGGCGGCCAAGTGATTAGCAAGCTCATGCGGACACGGCCGTGTTGCTCACGGAAGAAGCGCGACACGGGTCGTAGCCGGTGGAACCTGGGCGGCGGCGGGTTGGCCATGGGTAGTCGGATGCTGTTCTCCACGGGGAACTGGCCGCCGTGCGACGAGGCCAGCTTGCCGCAGCGAACGCGCGCAGGGTGTCCGCCCACGTCTTCGAGGTGCCGTACGTCAGGCCGCCGTCGATCCACGGGGTGATCTCGTTGATCTGCGACAGGCCGCAGCGCTCGCCATTAATCAGCGACAGCAATTAAGGGTCATTCACTGCAACGGGTTGTTTGATACGTGCAAGTTATAACGGAAAGAAGGGCACATAACGTAGCCACACCACAATGCTGAGACTGCTGCATCAGCCCGTCTGTTCAGGGTGTGTATACATACCAGGTGTTTCGGAGAATTAGCCCGCCACTAAATTTAAAAAAATGGATTTTTCAGGTAAAGAGAAGCTTGTTGCGCCATAGCAATACCATTGTTGGCCGTCGTCGAAAAACAGGCGAATCATGCTAACTCGTAAAGTAACTGACTAAATTTTAACAGTAAACTTGATAACAATTGTACCTTTGGGCGCCCGATTGCAGTTAGAGCTTTGCAGCCGGCCGTTAGTAATATTGAAAATTGGTTTTTGGGGAAAGGAAATGACGCAGTATCTGCCTCACATCTCGGCGGACACCTGAACCGCGCCGTTAGTAATAGCCGTATCAGTTTCTTATTATATCGAAAAAACGAATACCTTCGCCGCTGCTGCGCAACTAATTTGGGCCATTTCTCGTGCCATTCGAGAACCGCGCGACTGCGGGGAGTGCAAGGCGACGTCAATCAAAACGCGCCACTCCGTGACGCCCTTACCACGCGACCATCTCTGCCCCGCACGTGCTGCATGGCTTCCCGGTTCTCTCCACTTGGCTGCTCCAGCACGGGCGGGGCGGAGATCGCCGCGTCTTTTTTTCCTTTTCTCGCTGGTTTTCTTCAGGCAATATGCACCAAAATATATTGCACAGCCATGCCAAGAACTTTGTTATGCACGGTTTTTTGCACCACTGTGGCGAGTTCAGCACTAGCATTGGGAACTTGCTCCCATAGAAAAACAACAACAGAAATTCGTCAAACTAACGCCACACGTCCGTAGTCAAAATACCCGCAGCAAACCGGACACGGACTTATGCTGTCAATTTCTGCTGATTCTGCCAAGAGCAGCGCTGGTTTACTTCCTGTATGACGCAAGCCAACTGTCACCGAAACCAAGTAGCATAGAGGATGTCTTTTCTTTATTTTGTAGTTTTTATCAATGGGCGATTAATAAAAGCAGAAGAGAAAACAACCACATGCCACCGGTGTGATGCGAACCCATCGGACGCGGAATTCGGAGTTCGTTTGTTCGGATCCCACCGGCGCCATGAGGTTGGTTTTTTCTTATGCTTTTATTAATCTTCCATTGATGAAAAGCACAAAATTAAAAAAAGACATCCCTTATGGTCCTTGCTTTCTGTGACTATTGGCTTACGTCATGTATCTCACACCGATCTCCTCTTTTTCCTCTCCTTGTCTGCTGGTTTACTTCCTGGGCATCGAACGGGCAGACTTCCTTGTTCAAGGATATCGCATGGTATCGTCGTCCTACTGGTGTGTCATCTTGGAAGAGAGTTCGACGGCTCCAACGACCAGGAACTAAATTATCACTTGGGGTTTCTCAACAGCAACAGAAACAGCGATGAGATCCGGAACTCGCAAAGGCTTCATAAAACAAAAAACTGGTTGCAGCGCTTCTTGCACCTTGCACCACATTTTGATGGTAAGGATGTTATTAATGGATTAGCGATGGTGAAGGTGAATGAAATAATCCGGACCTACCTGACTCGAGGACTACTAGTGCAGCAATTACTCTTCAAGTTTAGCAGCTGGACCCGAAAGGCCACCCACTTTTTTTTTTAAACTATCGCTCCAATATCGAGCAAGCGCAAATTAAGTTTTAACCAATATTCAACACTTTACCGTCGACGCCTCCTCGTCACCAACATTCTATCAATATTTTTTTTCGGAGATGTGCCCTACACGCTTCTTAATGCGCATGTTCGCTCGGCATGTTACGGTATGTGGACGGGCTTTCGGCAAAGCGTTGCTTGGAAACTTTATGGTGTATCGCTGAGGACATGTTCACTGACCCAGTTGCAATAGAAACTTTGTCATGCGCTTAAGGTCCTCAAAACAGGTGGTTTGTCTCATTAAGTCACGTAATTGTCCAGAGCCGTTGCCCACGGCTCATAACGACCTCGCACGTAGCACGCTTATAATTTTCCTAGGCTGATTATGGGATTGCTCAATCACGAGTACGTATTTTTTTTGCTTGATTTTGTGAAATATCAACCTTGAATTCGCAGCCACATTTGCGTTCCGACACACTCACTATCTAGTATTCAAGTCTACGTAGCGACCCGTGTTGCAAGCTGTGACAGTGTATGAAGCCTAACCTGTCGCCTCGGGTTGTTGGGCGAGTTGCCCGTTCGCACGTCGTAACGGGTCCGGAGGAAAGGCATGGCGGCAGCGCCGATATTGCGGTACTCGTGCGTCTCCGGTATAGGGATGTTGAAGTACTCCGGCGGGCAGCCAGACCTCTGCGCGTCCAGGATCTCCTCGACCACTTGTTGGCCTGTGGGACAACAGAAGATCATCTCTAGAGCTACTCCAGGACATCTCCAGAGCACGTCCATAACGTATCCCAAGCACGACCACACCATTTCCACGGCATCTCTAGAGCAGCCCTGGAGCATTTCCAGGCTTGACGGTGGAGCCATAGTGGAGGTAGCGCGACACGCGTACCGTTATATTCTGTCTTAGTGCTGTTCTTTTTCATCGTAGCCATAGCTTCCTGGTACCAGCGTGACATGATGATGGTCACCGGAGTAGGGGCAGGATATTACGATGCCAGTGTTTTTTGACGTCCATTCTTTAGAAGCCGCGTGTTTATTCGTCATGCAACCAGCAATCTGCCAGCCGAAGTGGCTTAACTAAACCGGAGCCCTTGCCAATTATCGGGTGGATTGGAACCAAGTCAACGTTGTTTTTGATGAACTGCCCTAACCTCGGCCATATGTTCTCTGGAGTTTACGGCGCACAAGAGACGTGGATCGTCTCGATGAACTTCCTTCTTTGCCCGGCGTAAGGAGGAGCAACCAAGAGCTTCTTTCTTTTCATATTTGACTGTACCAACGCCGTTTTAACGAGAAGGTCTGTCCTCCTGCTTTCTGTTCGTCACTCATGCCGACAAGCGATGTGGAAGCGCAAAACATTGTACTCGGGGCATACCCAATTTAGCGCGCGTTATTGTTGCTGCACCGTTTACCGAAACGATCCATTTTGAGATGATGATGAAGCGTCACCCTGCAGTGCCGTATTATAAAAGTAATAATTACACGGATATTACATCCTGCACTATGAGTACAACACGCGTACATATCTGTTCCAGGTACAAATACATTACAAAGAGTAACCAAGCAACCATTACATCGTGAAATGTGAGCAGATAATTTTTTTTTTCGTTTCAAGGTCTGATACGTCAAACTCATGCTAAAATTAAGGTTTCTGATTTTGCTTGAACCTTCCTGCATCTACAGACATTCGCGATGCTTCATCGTGCAGCGCCACCTGGACATGAAGAGCGATCTTTAAATCGATCGTTGTTACGATCCTTGTAGTGCATAGGTAAAGGGAAATGTTTCCGAAATCTAATGCTTAGAGGAGGTAATATACCGGCCGATAACATGAAACTATTATTTTTTGCACTTCTACGCAGCGCCGGCTGGCCTATTTGAGCGACAACAAAAAATATAATAAGATTGGCATAGAATCATTGTAATATCCCGCTGAACTTCTGTTATGCATGCCGATAAAGTTGCTCGCGAACTCGCAGGAACAAAAAGTGGCATGCCAAGTGAGTTGGTTTGCAGCATCGGTGTTTTCAGGAAGTGGTTCGGCTCCGATAAGACCGACCACCACGGACTCTTTTGTCGGTTTTCCCGAGCGCGCCCCGGTGACGTCAGCGCAGCACTTCCACCCGCTCTTTCAAGCAATGAAGGAAATAATAGCCACAGAACTCTTCGTGGTAAAAAATGACTAATGACGAGCGTGGAAGATATTCACCGCCAAAGTTACGCTTTTATGGGTGCTGCACTGCAGGAAGCCTTCATTAGAGATGGGAGCCATTGAAGCACTGGCCACCTTTGAGGGTGAAGTTTCTCTTGCTCATAATACAGAAATTCTGCAGCGTTCCTCAGATATCTGGAGGTGATGTGAGGTTTCCAAACAACCGGTTTATCAGCATTTTTTAGGCCGCAGAATGTCATGTTTAAGGCCCCAAACTTTCCACGGCGGAAAATTCTAAAATTCCGCAAATTTAAAAAAAAAAATCCGCAAAATTCCGCCGGAGATTTCAAATAATGCTTCAGAATGCATCTCGCTTATATTCGGAACCAAGGCATGAGCATAGTGTGATTTCTTTTTTCTCTTAGCTTTACAAGCTAGCTAAAGCGACTTTCGCCAGAAGACTGAAAAGCCACAAGGAGAAGCCAGCTTTAGCACAACCTTGGGGCAAAGTGCGCGTCATTGAAAGAGCAACGGACATGAGGGCCATGGAAGTGGAAAGGAGGCGGCTGTGCGGGTAGTGGAGAAAGAGAAGACACTGAAACGGTTAAAAGGAGTCGTCATCATCATCAGCATCATCATCAGCCCGATTACGCCCACTGCAGAGCAAAGACCTTGCAGGCCCTGCAGGGAAAGCAAATGAATGCAAACGGGCTCAGGACTGGGAAGCTCTAAAAATTAAGTAGTGGCGGCGGCGCGGCGGTGGCAGAGGCTGCTTCTGAGTTGCAGGCTGCGTGCATTAAAGTATCGGAGGCATAGCCTCTCTTGATTGCGGGGCGTGCATCTGAAGCGTGGCCTTTTATATAACACCGACATATCCGCTGATTCCTTATTTTAGCGTGCAGTCCGCTTCGTTCTTCCTTTTTGGATGAGAGGGGCCTCGGCTATGTTTGGCCTTAACTGTTTGAGATTGCATTGTAATCGCAATAATATTTCTTCTAAAATCCCCTCAGTTTTCAATTTCCCCGCTCACGTTTTATTCGTGCAAATGAGGTAGTCATTTTTTACATCATCGTTCCTACTGATGCCCGTGACTACAAAGTCATCAAAAAAGAGAATGTGGCTGCTAACACATATTCCGCGAAAAATGCTATAAATCCGCATTTTTTCGCGGAATAGCGGGAAACTAGGGGCCTTAATCATGTCTAGCTGAGTGGATTTCGTTACTAATTGTAATCGATTTTTTTTTGCGTAAATAGCCCATACGGCTTGCATAGAAAAAATTAAACAAGCCATGATTCCGGCACACTACGAACATGTTGAACTTCAATCCTCGTGAATAGAAATATTCAACGCCGAATATTATTGCTCCGGGTCACCGCATCCCTGTTACACGGGTACTACGTGCTCTACTGTGTGACGATCCTGATTGATGGCGATCCTGACTGCTGCGCCGCCTATGAATAAATAATTGAAATTTTGCAAGAAATGAACACCACCTTACTCCTAGGCCTAAGAGTATCACACGTTGAACATACAGAACTAGTGAAGCGACATTGTGTGCGCATAGTTCGCAACAAACTAAATGTTGGTTGTCGAAAGGTACACAGCAAGAATAAGAAATTACCATTAAAGGAAATGGGCTTGGGTAGGGCACGTAATGAGAAGGCTTAAGGAAACGATGGTCATTAAGGGTATCAGAGTGGATTTCAAGAGGAGGCAAGCGCAGCAGTGGGCGGCAGAAGGTTAGGTTGGCGGATGAGATTAAGAATTTTTCGGTTATACGGTAGCCGCAGCTGGCAAAAGACAGGGTTAAATCGGAGAGATATGGGGTAGGCCTTTGCCCTGCAGTGGGTGTAGTCAGGTTGCTGATGATGCTGCTGCTGATGACTCCTCCTGATATGCCGTCGCCATCAAAGTCCAGCTCCAAAGTTACGTGGTCAATTAAAAGAAAGAGTAAGAATTTAACGGCATAATCACCGAGAAAGCAAGCAGAGAAAACGGGCAACTTGATATGGGTGTAAAGAAAAATAGCGGTGAATTTTTAAAATGCCGTGCCAAATAATTGACGGTCCATCTGTATCCAAGCTCCACACTGTAAGGAGATCACGGGTTAATGATACCTTCTAACGATGAACGATAGGCATCCGATTTGGACTTCTTTTCATTGTAATGAATTCGCTCTATATTCCAATGAATCTAATGAATCGACTTCCTAAAGAAACGAGCTCTACTCGACTAAACTTAGATCAGTTGTGTGTTTCCGCTTTTTTAAAAAAAAAGGTGTTATAAAGCATTTCACATTTTTTTATGATTGATAGCTCAAGGTCGGCCAAACAGATCCGAGATTATTTCGCTATGCAAAAAAAAAAACAGAGGCAATCAAGTTCGTAGGATGCTGACCCGGCGGTATGAAAGCGGTGTGCACGCTGTTTTAGAATATCAGAAATACATAACGCATCGATGAATGAAACCTTACAGACAGAAATCTGAGTGACATAGTTCTGGATTTCAGTATATGGGTGAAAAGGTCAAAAATAAGTAAATGATTGACGTATCGATCATAAGAAAGGATATATTAGTGAGAACTGATAAAGGCCTGTATACCCTGACGATATACAGAAACTCCATGCTTAAAAAGTATCTTACCTCCTTGCTTTCACTAGAAAGCACGCTCCGACTAAAATAATAGTACGATTTGTCCACCGCACAGTCAGAATAGAGACTGCTAAGGCCGTGTGTCGGAGATTCGGGGCTGTGCTCCCGTACCAAAGAACACGAGGAAGGCTGTCTTCCCAGTGCGGGACAGGTCCTCGCCGAAGTTTCCCCGCATGGTCTTCTCGCTGACGGTGAACGGGTTGGGTCGATCCTGGCCATTCGGCCTGTACGAGCCGTCCGAGTACTGCGCTGGGAAGAGCCGGATGAGGTGTCCGTCTGCGGCAAGAACACGTGGCCATCAGCATTTGTCGCAGTCACAAACGCCGAAATGCCCGCAGAGGTTTTCTCTTGCTATACAAACGCCACAGCGACCTCATTTCGATTAGTGAAATGCAAGAACGCCGCAGCGTACTTAGTTCTCGAATTAAAGATCTGCACGTGGTCGAAATTCAAGCCGGAGCCTTCAGCAATCAAGTTGTAGGCCTAGCAAACAAACAAAAAGGACGTTAATGCTAAGTTGTGGTAGTAGTCTCCGCTGTTACTACCCGTCTGTGTTTAGAATTATTTGGCTTCTTTAGCGGCTCAGATCACCATGGGTGCAAAAGAACTAATCGAACCACAGGAACGAACATAACAGTTTTTACGCGGTATAACCAATCGCGAAAAGGTAATTTGTTCTGGGGTGTATTTTTTTTTGTCTTTTTAGGAAAACCCACATCATGTAGCGTGTTTCTTGCAAGTATGCCGCTGCCCGATCGCGCAACAGCGACGGAACCGCCTCGCAGGGGTACCGTGAGGACACGCACAAGACTGTAATTAGTGGCAAGCACACTCACCCGCTGAACCCAGCTCCGGGTGGCTGGGGTTGTTGTACCAACCGTCGTAACCTTCAAACTCCGTTTCATGGTGAGGGTCGATGCTGTCAAGCAGCCAGTCGATCAGATTTTGTTTGATGTCGGCTGGTTTATGGTCTAGCAAAAAAAAGAGAGGAAAGAAAAAAAGGCGAATACAATCTCAAGAGCTATTCTTTGCATCCTCTCTAGAACAAAATTCACTAAGCAGATTCTTGTACGTTCTGTGAGAATGGGTTCTGTGAGAATGGGTACGTTCTGTTTAGTGGGAGGCCTGTATTCTTCAGCACATTGCTTCGGAGTGCCCATGACATTCACAACTATACATCCAACTTCCCGTATTCTAGCGTTCTGATTCCGCGTTATTCCACTTAGCATCTACTTTGGCGATTTGCGAAAAGCTCACACCAGCGCGAATCATTTATCCTGCGTCTTGTGAACTCTAAACCTGCTGGATAAAATTAACTGTGCTTGTGGTGATAGTAAGGTAAAAACCAAGATAAATTGCTGGGCATCTACAAAGTTCCTTAAGTCTTGTTTACTGGGGCTCGTCCCCTTTAGTTTTGCTTTTCAGCAATGCACCCTGCAGCAACAGCATCGCTTCAAGAGAGGGCGCATTTCTTGGTTAGTTACCGTAACTAACAAGGGAGGGCGATACAGACAGACTGCTTGCTGAGCGCGGGACACAGCCCACAGCATCAGGCTCTTCGGCTGGGACGTGTCGCCCGCGGCTCCGTTCTTCGCCAGCGGGGCGAAGCCTTGTGGGGAGGACCGTTCTCCCGTATCTCGTCCCGTCCGGTTTCGGAGTATCTCTTGCCCTAGCGTGGGCGATCAATCGCTCGTAACCTTGCTGGTGAGTTGGACGATCTCGATTCCTTAGCGTATTTTGTTGCTAGCTGGCGTTATTGTTTCTGTAGCAATAAATGCCTGTTTGTGTCAGCCAGTGTGTCGCTCCTTTGTTCCCTCAGAGCAAGGCCCGCCGAGGTCGGCGTGCGCTCGGTAGCGTACGCGATCACGGGGTGGGGTCTGGCGGTTTTGAACTGTGTCAGCCGCGATTAAGCGGGCAGAACATATTTATCTACCCTATTAAAACCCCACATCTGGCAGCCCAACATGGTGCCTGCTTTTGGAACATTGGACGACTGTCTGTTCGGTTCGAGGAGCGCTCTTTGTCCGGACTTGACAAGTGCTAGGCCTAGAGTGAATTTTGATCGCTAGGACCTGCGGCATGCTTTCTTGGGTGCGAGGTGTATTGCGCTGTAGCATGTCTAAAATTTTCGACATGCTCAGCCCATTTTTCGTCAAGTTTTCTCTTGAGTTTCTTCAGCACGAGAACAACTTGGTCCGCATCGAGGGAGCGCGAGGCCTAGCGCCCGCGTAGTTGCCGAGCCCGAAGTGAGTACGAAAGCCGCGTGGGTGGTTCGAGTTTTCTCTCCATATTTTTCTCTGCTCCCTCTTTTTGACTCTGGGAGTCGCGGCTACGGTAGCCGGGTGGCCTGGGGCCACGGGTGCCGCTACGAGCTCGCTGGCATTGCAGCTCGGCACCGGGAGCTCCGACACCGTCCGATACGATGGGCACCAACCGCTCAGAAGCTACTACAGAAGCGGTTACAGCTGTGATTCTGTCCTTTCGCTCAACGCAAGTGTGTGGCACGCGCTAAGTGGTGAGGGCGCATAATTATTTTGTGTATTATTCATCCCCGACAATAATAAACAGGTAGAGTTAGAAACATTTCACGAGAGAGGAGGTCAGTCTCACCTCTGGAAGGTTGCGGCGTTGGTGTCGTTGCTGGCGCTGAGCTCGTCGTTGTCGTTGTCGGTCCTGCATCCTGAGTCCTCGACGGCAAAGGACAGCTCAGGAGGAGCACAGCTAGAAGGGCCGCAGGCCGCATCATGGCGCCTGTCCCTACACAGCAGGAGTCTAGACGCGGCGCGGGTGGACTGGGGCACTTGTCCGCGCTCCTCGATCGCGGGAGTCTCTCTCACCCCCTGCTCGAAAGGAGAAGAGCGCGAACTGTGCGGTCTTCGTCGCCTCCCGGCGGATGTGTGGCGGCCGTCTTGCACTGATCGGGCGGATGTGGAAGGCTCTTGGCTGCGCGCGTGCCGGATGCGAACCAGGAAAGAAACGTCCCGCCAGCCACTTCCTCTGGAACAAGAGTGGAGACATTGCAGCCGCCGATGTCGACGAGTGAAATACCGCGCCGTGGTTAGGGGCGAAGTCTGCCCCACTCGGGCGGTGGTCCAACTGTAAGCAGCGACGCCGGCGACTAGAACACGAGCTAGCGTACGGGCGCGTGTGTGGTGACCGCAGTACATCCGCAACGAGGCAAAACAGACATCCCGGTGAGTGTGAGGTCTGTCGGCACTGCAGTTCTTTTGTTACCGCCAGTGGGAGACTCAGACAGCGCGCGCGACGGGTGGTTTTGTCGTTTCCCAGGATTGCGATCGGTGTGGGGAACGGGTTCATTACTGACTGTCTGGACCCGCAAGGCGTCGCAAAGTCAGTGAAGTACAGAGAAAAGCACCGTGCGCTCAATGGCCCTGAAGATGGCAGAGATGTCAGAAGCTCCTGAGCAGTTACAGAACGCGTCTGACAGCAGTAGGTGCGTCACCTGCTGGCCAGTCAAGATTTTGTCCAGGTGGGGTGCGGAGTGGACGTTGTCGATGAAATAACCACTCCAGTCATGTATTTAGAAGGTGCCTTGTACGCTCAGGGCTTGAAACGAGCTCTCTTATGGCGTTGGAAGGAGTGGGTGAGATGTGGGGCGGCTAGACCGTGGTACTGCTACCTCTGTTACATCTTCACCCTAAAAGGGGTCAAAAAGGGTTGGAAGTTCTTTTTTCTTTATTTGATTTCTTGCCTGGTTAAAGGAACGTCTTCTATGTTTTCGCCCTTCTGTTACCAGCATCATCATGGCGGGCGGCGAGTACGTGCCAAGCTCCTGGTACTCGGCGCTTCGGGACAAGCCCTTCCGACGCTCTATGGCGAGAACAAGACCCCGGTGACGGCGGACGTGCTCGAGGCTGGTCTCATCCTCGCCTTCTGCATCCTCACGTTCGGCTTCCTGCTCATCATACCCGGTGTCCGAAGTGGACAGGTCAGAAACTGCTCGTTTTCTCGCTTGCTCATACAATCTTAGCAACGATGCCAACAGGCTCACAAACCTCAGGGAGAGAGCGCGCATCGGCGATGAAACGTCGGCGAGTCACGCCTTAACTAACGAAAATTAGGAAGTACTTTATTAATATGTTAGCGCGTGCCGCTGGTAAACTCATGCATGAACTAAAAAAGCCATCACATCTTCTCTACGAAACACGCGAGAAAACTTCGCCGAAGCGTGCTCCGTAGTATCTTGGCCGCACCGCATCTCTACATTGATCACAGTGTACGCAAAGGCGACGGAGAGCTGAAACTCCGGTGGTTCTTTGCGGTCGTGAAGCGGCATCGGGCAAAAAGCACACGTTGAAGGCTAGCTATCACACGCAGAATAACGAAGAGAGACATCGAGCGTAAAGGTACATATAAATCTTGTAATCTCAAACTTCTGCCTAGCTATGCATTCTGTCTTTATGCTTGCAGCCCAGCAGTCGCAGAAAAAGAAACATGCATGAAAAAAAATGGAAAGCACCATGGTAAGAACTGGCTTGGATTCTGATGTGTTACAAGTTGTGATGTTAGGTTCTGGTCTAGTACGTTGCCAGAGAACGAACATGCCGACTCTTTCGCTGCGAAGTGCACACCAACATGGCGTCCCATCCGCCTATTTTCAGCAGTACACACGAGCAAGGATGTACATAAAACAGTACGCATTGGTTTCGACACCCTGAGGAACGGATGGTGCAATGCTTTAAACATCCGTAGCCTGAAAGATCGCGATAACACGCGCCTCTTCTGCACCACCGGCGTTTTGGGTGAGCTTCCACGCATGTGACTCGCAAAAAGAATTTGCCTAGCAAGTCACTATTTTATCGGAACGTGATGGATCTGTTTTAGTCACCTCATTGCGCGTTATTTGCTTTCCCAATTTATTAGTCGCGAAGAAAGCCACACTTGATGCCTACAAGCGGCAGGAGTGCCGCGGAGCAATGTATGCGACTTGTTTTTCCCGCATGGGCACTTCTGGCCTCTTTCCGCGGAGAAAAGTTGAATACGCGCTTTTAAGTCTCTTGTTCTGCTGTTCTGTCACAGCTTCAGCGATTTCGTGTCATCTGACACCATATTTTTCTTTTCGTAACATAATTTTGATTTAATATTTTCAGACAAGATATGTCCATCAAAAGCTCTACGGTCCATCCCATGCATGTTTGCATTGTGTCATTTTCGCGGTCACAGATGGTCACAAACAATACAGCAGCACAACCTCAATGTTTCGCAGGGTCTCGTTGCCCTCGCCTTTCCACACAATGCCCTTTATTGTGTCTTTTAGTACTTTGTGGCAATCTTTTCATCATCATCATTCAGCAGCAGCTTAACTGCGTTGGCTGTAGAACAAAGGCATCTGTCGATAAATGCAGTTAGCCCTGTCTTGCGCGAGCTGCGGCCATTTTATCCCCTCAAATTTCCTAATTGAGATTAGGAAACCGCCTACCTTGCTCTCTGCTGCTCCCTGCTACCTTTACCCTGTTTTGGAATACACTCCACTGTTGTTGTTGTTGTTAGCCTATCAAAAGATGGCACACACCCACACTGTGGGGGATCGGCCAAGAATCGGGCGGCTGTTCACCTGAACGCAGTTAATAAAAAGGAAAAGCACGCGGGAGCGCAACACCGGTGAATTCTTCCTCTGCCAGAAAAGACAGTCGGTATCTGCTCCTTTCATTACATGCCCTGCCCGTGCTCATTTCCTCCTCTTGATTTCAAATAGGATGTCTTCACTAGCGCTTGCTGGGCGCCCCCCTTTCAGTGGCTGCAAAAGTCGACTCTGTCGTGTCCGTCATCACAAGCACACTTTCTACACCGTTTAATTATACTCACATGGGCTTTGAAGTCAGTTTGGTATAGAGTGCCTTTTCCTTCTACGTCAAGCCGCCGAGTTGAGCATGAATCCGAACCGAGATTGGCCAAAGCAAGAAGTAAGGGGGAGGGGTCATTCGTTTCTAGCGTACTCTTTGTAAAATGGGAGCGGACAATGAAGCAGGGTACTCCCCGATGCCCGGTGGTTGACAGCTTTCTACCTACAGGGTTCTGTACATGCGTAGGCACACACTCCTTTTACTACAGGCAAAAGTGAGGGTCTCAGAAAATATTCGGTAAGGAGACACATGAATGAATGAATGAATGAATGAATGAATGAATGAATGAATGAATGAATGAATGAATGAAAACTATGCGCGCAAATGTACGCCGGTTGTCTCTTTCCTTTTTCTTTTTAGAAAGTAAACGTGCTGGTACGAGTCCTCGTGAGCCTTTTCATCGGCACCTTCATTCTGCGTAAGTGATGACGTTGCTGTCTCTTAAGAACAGTTTGCTATCGTAGGATACAAAAATTAGCATTTGGCAACAAATACCCATGAAACACGCAGCTAATGCTGAGTTCCGCTAGCCAATCACAGCAGTAAATTAAATCAATATTTTAATGTTTCACTCCAAACGAGTCAAAAGAAGCAGAGTTCTTGCGCTTATAATGTCGTCCTGTGATTGCCTTTTTTTCAGTTAAAAAAAGTTTTGCCAATGGTCTATTTCCTTGTAGCGCAGGAGCAGTATAGGGGAGTCATAAATGTGGACGGGGCTTCATTGCAGACTTAAGTTGTATACGGTTATAATAACAATTTACCTCACTTAAGAATGAAATTTGTGAATGCATTTTGCGTATGCATGCATTAAACAGGAGAGAGGGAGACAAAACTTTTTTAGTTTTTAAAACATTGGGCAAGTCAGGCGGGCGGACTCCTTAGTTCAGGACTCCGGCGGCTAGCGCTGATGTTTGGACCCGTGGGAAGTTTTCGTAAGATGAATGTAGATATGCAACAGCAGTGGATGCAAAAATAAACTTTTCTTCAAAAGTAATCTGTAATTAAAGGAAGGTGTAATAGAATGTTAGCTGTTGGCAGCGATAGCAATCCATAGAGTGCAATCACTAGCGCCTCTCGAGTGCCGCCTTCAATTAAGGATATCTTATTTTTCATTCCCTATGTGCTTATCTATCTGGTAACGATGGTAAAATCCATCATTTTATGGAGCTTAATATCTTTCAATTCAAACTAAATCTTATGCTTTGAATGACTTACGCTCAAAAAATTAAGCATTTACAACATAAAGCCCTGAGCGTAATGAAGGGTAAATTCCTTCCCTCCTTCCCTGTTGTGTGGTTAACCCGTAGCTTATAATAATATCGCCCGCTCTCCAGAGGCCAACCACACCTAATGACCTCCCCATCAGGTGATTGTGGTCACACCACAGTACCAGGAGACTAATATATATGAAGCACCCTTGAAGGGCAGTCGCTGCTTGCTGAGGCTGCAGTATGCCACAGCTCAGCAGGAGTTCTTTGCTTTCTTGTCTCATTTTGGGGGGAAAGGGAGCGACTTTTTTCGAATGTTCCAGAGCTTCAGTTTATTTAAGCATTCCTCCATAGTGTCTAGCTTGTGCTTGTCTCTCGCAGTGTGCAACTTCGGCCAAGAATGGGAGTATTCGAAGATCCGCGCGACCACACCATACAAGGCGTTCAGCCACCAGGAGATCAACGCTGAAATAGAAGTCAAGATTGGTCTTCGAAGCGTCAACATAACGCTGAAAAGTGAGCACAGTGGCGATACTTGCGAAGCGAGGCGAAGAAAAGCTAATTTGGCAGCTGCACATCTCACTAGCTGAGGATCACAACAATTTCATGACGCAGCGATGATGTAATAATGTCGGCTAGTCGCATCTGGAGCAATTTGAATAGATAGCGTTGTCGGCGTTCGTGTCCATGCCTACTCAGGCGAAATTTTCGAACTTGGAATCTACTGGCTCCAGGAGAACTCGTACATTAGCACATTCCCGGTGTCTGCTGGGACCAGTATCTGCTGCAACCAGTATCTGCTGCAACCAGTAGCTTCTGGAACCTGTAGGTGCTGCATACAATAGCTGTTTCGGTAGCACCGAAACATTACATCATTTATTTTTTTGGACAAAACATTCGTACCAAAATAATCGTTGGCAGGTGGTAGCAGAGCGAAGCGCCACCTGCCACGGCGAGAGCGGATGAACGGACAACAGGAAGGTGGCTGCCATGGTGGCGTGTGAAGAGCTGCGCTCAAATTTCGCATTGCCGACCGTCGTAATCGTCTGTCATTTTTTTCTTTTATGTGGCGCTGTTAAACGTAGTGCATATCCTTAGCTTTCTCGATCAGCACTGATAGAACATTGCGAGAGCGACCAAGGTCCCAGAAGGATTCAGCTAAGCGTTTTACACCACGAAACTGTGGGACAGCATTCATTGAATCACAGCGGCCGATTGATTCTGGCACAAAGTGCAAACATGTACATCCTCTGTAAAAAAAAAAACGCACAGAATTAACACTTGGTGACTGGCCTCAGCAGTTTCCGCGCCTCGCTCTCGGGCTTCCACGATTGTGTATACTGCTGGTTTGGGGCTGCGTAGAAAATGGCGGAAGCGCGCAGCATTCGAGGCTATTTGGAAATTCTAAACGCTGACAACGCTTCAGATTGCCAAAACATGGTCCCAAAACGAGTGCAGCTCATCTGCAAGTGACCAGTGTGTATTAGGCAAAAGGTGTACTTTACACATATAGATGTAAATTATTTATTTATTGATTATTTATTTATTTTAACCTACTGCGAGCCATATCGTTGACGAGATGTCACTCTTACACAGATTTACAGCTCATTAGTCGGCTGATCAGACTTCCTCTTTGTGCCCTCCAGATGAGACCATCTACACCGGCACGGACGGAGACCAAGTGAACTACAACGAGCGGTTCTCTTGGGAGTGGGCTCAAGGCAGACAGGGATTTGGACCTCAAGGTGCGGGATCGCTGAACAGTGTTGGCACTACACATGCGAGCGTTTCAGTATGGCTGGAGTATGTGTGATCCGGTGTGGCTTACATGCACACTCCAGCATTTGCTACTATTTGCCTTTTGCGCAAATACCTGCTCTGTGGCGTTAATGAGCCGCTTAACCTCAGGGTACGACTAGTGATGAGCGCCACTTGGTTCTGAAAAGGATTAACGTAATGATGATGCCACTGCTACGGAACTGCTACTGATAAAACACGAATAGCCGCTGCAGCCCATTACTCATTGTGCAGAATTATGGCCGAGGGAAGTTCACTCTGCATAAAGGTCAGGGTTAGCTTCGAGTTCTAACTCGGTCGCCCAAGTTGGCCCTCGCTCAAGATTGGAACCTAGAAGCCTTATACGTTGGCCGTGCCCGAGCCAGCAGCTTTGTGCATATTCTATACACTTGTCAGTCTTTTAGTTGAGGAATTTGGCATGCGGACGGAGCGGCGACACTGTCAACGCGAATCAAGGGAAACGAGTCTAAAATGCCCATAAAGCTGTAAAAGAGGCATACATGGCAAGGGTAGTAGAAGGTAAAACGGCATCAAGAAAAATATCAAATTAACTGTATTGTTTGGGCGAGCTATCCTAACGAAGGGAGGATCTTACACTTGTATGCTTGTCTTGAGCCACGTGATTTACATAACGCAGCCAGCAAGGCGTCAAATTTAAGCGACCGATATTTCAGCATCAGCTCCTTGGCGACCGTTTAAGATGTTTTGAATGAGCTGTTAATTCTAATCGCGCAGTGATTATTAGCTTGTTAACATACATGTACGTGATAATTTGCGCAGCTGGCCACTATAACCAGGATTTCCGAGAAGCCCAGGTGCGTGGCACGCCTCTGCCGATACTTTGGATCGCCGAGTACTTCACGTTTGACGGCGAAGGAATCCGCTTCGGCAGGAACTACCGCATCGCCGGATGGTACACGCACATACTCATCTGGTGAGCCCACCTCACTGCGCCTATATACTTATACCATTTATTGCCACACGCCACGAAGGACAACCGATGGACGGGCTGGAGCCAACTTTCTAAGCTGTTGAGGAAGTGACGCACAAAAGATGTGTGCGAACACACCTGATTTCCATTTGGAGCGCCCTTGAAATCAACGGCCAGAAACAAGCATGCGATAAAGTTAAGCAGAGAATATAGATGTCATGCCACTACAGGGAACGCTCGAATGTCCACTAATGTTTTTAAGCAAATGTAGTACTTTCTATCACAGCTCCTTCAATACTTGTAACGTTATTGCGGAGCCCTCCAGCTATACGGTCCTCTCTGACTCACACCGTCCTCCCCTCCCTCACGGCCCGGTTCGGTGCTCACTGAGAAGCGAGATGGTTACTGCGTCTTTCCTTTTATCAAAACCAATTTTCATTTCTTCTTCAACCTAGTGACTCTAGCGCAACCTGGCCTCGGGCAGTGTGAGAATTAAAGGCGACGGGCGCATGCAGCCAGTCTCCCACTGCTCGGCTTTTTGCACCGCACAGTGACACTCGCGCGGGGTATCTGTTGCCGAAGTGAATGTCATCGTCGCTTTCGCGGACACGGTTGATGCGACGAGTGCATTGATACGGCGGCTTTAAGGGTCCCGTTCACCGAAGAACCCGGCGTAGTCGTCGTCGCGGGATTTAGTCGTCGCCGGTGTGGGCGGAAAAGCCGGATTGGTCGAAAGGCTCGTGATGTCATACGTGGAGCTCTGGAATGGAAAGCGATTGAAGCATCAGAAAACTGGTGATTAGAATGTCTCAACATGTCTCAAATATCATTAGGACATGTAAGTATATAAAGTAAAGGAATTGCGCTGAAAAGAAAATTGGAGTAATCGAACCTTTGATTCTTGGGTTGCGAGTCAAACATGCTACCTTATATTTATAGGCCACGCAGTCACGTCATTACGGCTTGTTTAAAGCGGGGCTTTATACGGATGCCAAGTGATCTTACACATAATGAGGAAATCGTGTCCGTGTCTGCGTGGGCAAGAGGAGCCGCTGACAGCTAGGACCCATTAACACTAACGTGTCAAGCTTTAAAGACGTAGCCTAAGTGTCCCCCCCCCCTTTTTTTTTCTTTGAATCTTTCTTCTCACATCTCTTTCAACACTCATCTGTCTGAACGCGGCAGTGATTGTGGCTCAGCTGGAATCAGTCGGCAGGCCTGTGCACTTTCCTCTTCATTCTTCCTTCACTCTCAACTATTACAACACGGCGCGAGCCTGCACACACACAAACGACATCTTGTTCCCACATGCGCAGGACCGCATTCCCGCTCTGGGTGGTGAGCAACCTGCTGTTCTTCAGCGTGCTCTGGTACGGTGCCTGCGTGCTCATGCTGACCGGGACTTGCCTCATCACCGGTACCATCGTATATGCCAGCGTCCGAAACTTCATTCCTCTGGAGGTGCCCTTCTATGACCATGACCACCTCGTTTTCATCCGGATGCACTACGGCTGGTGCTTCTGGATGAACCTCGTTAACGGTGCGTGCCCAGCGGTAAACTTCCCTGTCATATTTGGTGGAGGAAAACTGACGCAAACTTTCAATTACGTTTAGCTAACCTGCTATCGTGCGGTAGTGACTTTCCCGTAAAGATGAGCTGATATCCGTGGCAGTAACCGAGCCACACGAGAAGGCAGTCAAATGAGTGCAAAGTTTAGCTAATCTTACAAATCCCTCCCCGTCCTCTTTAAATAAAAATAAAAGAACCAGAAACAACTAAAATAGTAAAATATTCTCGTCAATCAATGGTTAATGAGTCCACCTGTCGTCTCGCCCCGCAGGGCTGGTATGTCTGATCGCCGGTGCTGTGGTGCTGTTCATGGACCTACGCTTCCCGGACGTCATTGCCGCATTTTTTGACATCGACATCCTCCAGGACTACGAAGAGATTTACGACGGTCGGTGCCCATTGCTTCTCTATGAGTGCTCCTAAAATATCAAGTGACGAAGCGTTGAAAATGTGACGACTGGACTCCCCAGCCTTCTTGTACAAGTAACAAAGTGGTAAAGCTTACAGCTCGCGAAATGCTTGATGGAAAGTCGTCAGTGCTAATTGTTGAAGCTCACAAAAAGAAATGGCTAATGATATCCTGGTCGATCATACCGCACGTAGTATTTTGCCAAAAAGTAACCGGGCGCAGGTGGTTTGTTTCTTAGCCGCGTTGTGAAGCACTTATGGCAGGCCTTAAGCTCTGAATCTCCGCAAAGTAAGGCGAACCCTTGTCCTCATGTTCTGACACCTTTCGGTCTTTAGGGTTGCCGTAACGGCTCCGTTATTATACTGCTGAGAAGCAAAAACCTGTTGCTCGCTACTTTTGCCAAAGAAGGTACATTACAATGCATATTTGTCTTCTCAGAATCAGGTGATTTCCGTCTCAGCTACGCCCTAATTTCCCGTCGTCTCCATGGCCGCTGACCTTTCACGTGACTTAGTTTTGTATTTACTTTCTTCGCACTCGCGGTGGTGACGTTCGCATCGTCATCGCAGTCCGCTTCATGGTCAAAGAACGCTTCCCTTTGACCTCTCAACCATCGGCACCTGTCGCACGCTTTATTGCAGAGCCCGTGGACTTGACGAAGGTGACGACCGATGAAAAGAAGCCAGCGGCTACCGGCACTGCTTTGCTTTCACCGAGCAACTCCGTGCCGGACTACGGCACAGATAGCCCCGACTACGTGAGTTGGCACGCTCGAATATAATAGAATATGAATTTAGTATAGTAGCGCAAACCGAAACGCCCGGACGGCAACTCCACACTTAACCGGCATGGGTGGGGAGAGGGTAATTCGGCAATGCCCTCCTCAAGCAATGTGCCAGTAGGGCTTTGCCACACAGCGCAGGGAGGAGGGGCGAGGGGGGATTGTTGATTAGTTAGAAGAGCGCTCTAAATATTCATGACCGATAGATTCCCCTTTCCCTCCGTACACCCCTTACGTCCCGTGTCCCCCAGAGTTCTTTCCCGTGCCCCCCACGAGCTTTCACTTATCCCCCAGAGTCCCGAACGGGATCAACCCTGGGAATTGAGCGTAAGGTAGCGGAACACGTTGCATCGTCACGCGCTGGTATATAACCTGTCTCGTGGATGCATGCAGGAGGCCCCCGCCCTGCGCAAGCGCAGCGCCTACAACCGCTACCAGGTGGTGTCGGTGCGCAAGCCGGCCCCGGCCCCGCGCAGGCGGCCCGCAGTGCCGGACGCCGTGCAGGAGGAAGAGGACGAAGGCCCCATTTACGAGAACACGCTGAAGGCCACTGACAGGCAAGTTCAAACCATGGGCTGGAGCCGCATAAGGCTGCACGAAGCAGTGGAAGAAGATTAATAAGGAACGGATGAAATTTGGGTATACAGGCATTTCGCTTGGCTCTTAAGTTTTTGGGCGAAATATTTTCAGGCCGTTTGTAGGTATGTACTAAAAAGTGAAGTTATACGGAGGCCGCGTGGGCAGAAAAAAAATTATTTCTGCCCACTTACGTGAAGTGGTCGCCTGGAATGTCTGAATGTCCGTGTGGACGTCTAGTCTACATCTGCTGGTAGCAATACCAGACGACTGGGTCGCGAGGCATGCAGCGCCACAATAATTATTTTTCCTATAGAACACGCATTCTGTAAAATTCTAGCGCGGCAGTACATGCAGGATGATGATGATGATCGATTGTGGATTTTTATGCCACAAGGGCATTTATGGCCAGAGAGCGCCATGGCACAAGGTATTTTCGACTTCTCAAGGTGGAGTCAAAGACCCATTTCCCAAGCATTTCACACTAAATAAACCTAGCACCAGACAGGGGAAAGCTTGTACCCACTGTATCACCGGTGGGTACCCGGCGGCACTGGGGATCAGTACAGGCAGGACGTAGGCTGCTTTGGTGGTGGTAGTGGTTTTTTTTTATTAAAATAATAGTAAAAAGGAAGGAAAAGAGTTTTGCTAGCCCCGGCATCTGCCATCGATACTGAAGTACCTGCATTTCTGCTACAGTGCAGTGTGACACGTTCTTAAGCACCTGTCTTAAAGCCATGTATTTATGAGGTTGCAAAAGCGACTGATTAGGCTAATCGATAATTCGTAGGCAAGATTGAAATGAAAAAAAAAACAGCCCAAAAAGACAGAGGGACATAGAAGAGATGAACGCGACCACGCTGAACACCGCACCGAAGCGCTGGGGTTGGTATCACTGTGTATTTTTCTGCTATTTCTATTCCATTCAGTCTTGGCCATTTATGGGAGCGCTGCGGGAGGTGTGTGCGTGTGTGTGTGAGTGCGCGCGCTCTTGCACGTGACTTATACAGAGATGCCGTGCGGTGATTAGGCTTGGCATAGCTCATTGTATTACTCCGTTATACCCTTCCATCTTCAGTGCCTTTCTGCCATTTCGCTATTCTTTCTCCTCTGGTGGGCCAGATGAGACACGTTATTATAATCAGGGTGACCAAGTTCGTCCCTTTCTCACATTAAAGAAATCCCCCCCTCTCTCTCTCTCTATGTCTTTCTGACTCCTGGCCTCTATTTGTACGTGTGGAATGAGCCTGAAAGATAACATTCTCTTGGAACGTGGCCCAAGACCATGCGTTTAGGCCGTATACCATACGATACACCTCAGGCACACTGGCCAAATGGTTGGAGCAGACGCCTTCAATTTCAGACCTGTTTGGCAGAGCGTGCGGCCAAACCGTGATCCAGAGATAAGCTTTTGGGAACGTCTTCCATTGCAGGTACGACGGAAGTTCCAAGGAGCACATCCTCATGGACACGCTCAAGCGATAGGCCTAAGAGGGGCTGCGAGGCAACGCTGCCGCGACAAGCATTGCTGAAGACCATCTCCACGCAGTCGGAGATGGGAATGAAGGAAACTCATTGCACATGAGGAGCAAATTTATGTCGCGCTATTTTTAATGAAAAAATGTGAGAAACACATCAATCAATACATCAAATGGGTCTGATCCCCACCCCCTCCAAAAGTGACCGATAAATCCGTCTCTGTGGCGCACAGCGTTGTCTCTCCTTTGATCTCAACTATCTGCACAGCAGGAAGCAAATGCTTGTAACAAGATTTTGTTCTTTTGACTTGCAAGAGCAATTTCCTGAATAATATATATTATACAGTGTTGTCGGTAACGCGTTACAAGTAACGGCGTTACCAGTAACGCGTTACTTTTTTCGGTAACTTAGTAACGTACTCATTACCAATCCGGAACTGTAATGGGTAACGTACTTACGTTAACATTTTTTGGTAACGTGAGGTGTCACGTTACTAGTTACTTAGTTGTTCTAGTTGTGACCCACTCCACCCACTTATTTAGAAAAAAAAAGCACATAGCACCTAAAATGATGTAAATAAACAAAATGTACAGGTGCTCCCGACAACCCTTGTTGGGGCTCGCATGCATGCCAGAAAACAGCTGCCCTTGACAACGCACCCAACTAAAAAAAAAATAAAGACGGAATAGCCATAAAGCACGAAACACCTGCACGAACACGCATTCACACACTTGCCTTCACCTACCTCCCCTTCCCAAACCACTCACACACACAGCTCTCTACAGAGTGGAAGTATGCCGAGCATTTTGGAACATCACATTTTTCAGAATTACTATGAATTTCTTGACAGTTCAGCGATGTTTTCTTTGTGAAGTTAGAATTGATGATGGAATGTCATTTGTGTTTAATGCCACATTCAGAAGATGGCTTCATCATGTGCCACACAGTTAGAATCCAACACATGTAACTGTACAGGCAAGTTTAGGCCACTGTAACATTGCTAAGCTCCTGCACATTCGTGCAAAGTATTCTCGTTAAATCAGGATATCGCGCCAAATCGTTGTTTGGGCTAGATGTTATATGTGAAATGTGAGCTTTATAAAATTGTTATCGTAAGTTCTTAAGGTGACGAAAACTTTAAAATTTATGTCCATGAAGTAACGGCAAAGTAACGTGCGGTACTTTTTTTCGGTAACGCCTACAACACTGTGTGTGTATATATATATATATATATATATTATATATATATATATATATACATAAGGAAGCAGGAAGAGGGTGAAATAAGGAATAGAGATAGAGGTGTCGCGTAGTGGAGTGCTCCAGATAAATTTATACCACCCAGAGTTGTTTAACTGCTCACCTAGCGTAACGTAGGTGAGTACCGTAAGCGAGTATCTTTAGAAATCCGGGGGGGGGGGGGGGGGGGGGCTTCTTCAGTTCCCACTGCTCGCAAATGTAGTATGCATGCAGTGAAGGCTACGATGAAGCCAGTGCCAGCGGGAGCTTCGGCTTACATTGGTCTGCACTCACAAAGCGGAAGATGAATACGTGGAGTGACTGACGTCACTGGTGCGCTATGTCTTATTCGCTTAATCGTAGGCCGTTCGCAGTGCCAAACTACTGCAGGCTCTAGCACCCAAGACAACTTTTTCTAGAGAAAAAATTATTGTTGTCTTAACAGATATGACTTTCTGGCTCCATTACGGAATTGCAATTTGCACTCTTTAAATTGTAATTGAACAGTTTAGATAGTTTTGCTCATCACCAGCCGAATTTTGCGCGATGCCGAGTTCGGTCACAAAGCCACATAACCTAATGGCAGATCGGAAAATATCCTTACACAGTTCGCCTTTTTTATAAAACTTCACGCAGCAGTAACAAAATAATACAGACACGGATCGCCAGGAAACAATGTTTTTATTCAACATCGCGAAAGAAGGGCATAGAGGGAACACTTGCAGAGAAGCTTGCAGGAAAAGTAACCTCTCGAGCGCAAGTAACTCGTCGAAATAGTCGAAATTTGTTGCGCCACAGCGCCGAGGGTAACCGCGTTTTCAAAATTCTAAAAACTGATATGGATATTACGGTGGGCGACACGCCTCTCAGTAACTAAAGAGCCCAACAATAATAGTTAAAAAGTTAACTATTCAATTATTATTCAACTATTCAATTTACCATTCAATTAGTTATCCAGTCTGCTAGTTAGCCCGTCTTAGCTGTATTCTGATGCACTACACCACTGACAATGACATGCCGAAAAAAGCGCAATTCTATATCAAAAATCTCGTTTTTAAAAATTATGTAAATTCTTAGGTGAAACACCCCGCATAGCAGCTGTATCTTACCGACATTCACCTATGGGGCTGAAACGTGGAGGCTAACGAAAAGGGTTCAACTTAAATTGAGGACAACGCAGCGAGCAATGGAAAGGAAAATGATACAGGCGTAACATTAAGGGACAAGAAGAGTGCAGAACTTGGTGAGAGAGAAACTCGTGTTAATGGCATCCTATAGTCGAAATCAAGAAGAAATGGGATTGGGCAGACCATGTAATGCGAAGGCAAGATAACCGATTGTCGTTATGGGTAACGGAGTGGATTCCAAGAGAAGGCAAGAGTAGCAGGGGGCGGCAGAAATTAGGTGGGTCGTTGAGATTAAGAAGTTTGTGGGGATAAGGTGGCCGCAGCTGGCAAAGGACAGGGTTAATAGGAGAGACATGAGAGAGGCCTTTGCCCTGCAGTGGTCGTAGTTAGGATGATGATTTTCTAGGCAGTCAAATTGAGTCCAATCTATATTCAGCCAG
The DNA here is from genome assembly GCA_030143305.2 of Amblyomma americanum. NCBI lineage: Eukaryota > Metazoa > Arthropoda > Arachnida > Ixodida > Ixodidae > Amblyomma > Amblyomma americanum. The sequence goes on from JARKHS020021883.1 coordinate 117,521, forward strand.
GAAGGGATGATGTCTGCGTGCAAAGGAAAATAAGTGACACTGGTTTCAAAAAGAACTTCCACGTCAAAAGCCATTTCTGTGTGCGGTCCAAGTAGCGCTGCAAATGGGAATCTGAAGAACTGTTTACATCATGCTAGATGACAGAGTCACCTGCATATAAACGTACGTATATCGTATATTTCACAATTTCGCTAATATACACTAGAAACAACAGGGGCCCTAAAAGAGACCACTGCAGTGCACCGGAGGCTAAAGCAACATAATCAGACTGGGACCCATTAAACAATACACGCTCTTTCCTTCCCTTCACAAAGTATTCAAGCCAGTTAAGAAGACAAGTCCGACAACTTTAAGCACCAGACCACACCCCTTGACGTCAACCTGTGCCCAGAAGTCAGCTGGTCATGAAGAATGCGGAATGGAGCCGGAGGTTGTTTTGTACTGTTTCGTCTCTGTGCCGGCCGAATATGTTCCCAAAAGCGCGAGGGTACCAGTTACATCAATGCGCGCACTTCGCTGCCCATCTTGTAACTCTTTTTCCAGAAATTTTGGTTCACTATAGCCATATGTCACAACAGACTCATATAATATGCACAGTTCTGGCCAGATTCATCGCACGATGCAATGTCGGCGGATCATCAGCCTCTTCAGTCGTGATAAACATTTTTCAAACGTAATAGGCAAACTCGATCCAGATACAAAACTACAAATATAAAGACGAAAGAATCGATGCTCATTTCCGAGGCCTACAATATGCAAAACGCAAATGACGCATGCATCAGTAGCACGTCAATCGTCTTGTTCCCATTGGAACGTGCTTATCTTAAACAGTAACCATGAATAATTCACCCCGAGTGCGTGGTGTGTGGTCGCCCCTTTTTTCCTTTTTTTCTTGTTATTGTTCTTGTTATCTTGCTCGCGTGTCCTTTATATGCTGCTTCAGTTTTCACAATAAATCATTTGGTTGCTAGTCAGCGCAGGTATCTGTCTCGTTATCTATCCCGTCTTCAAAAAGCGCTGTTATTTCTTTTCCGTCAACATGCACCAACCAGCCCGTATTATCCCTCTTCGGTCCGGCTTGCAAGCTATTCAGTCGTAAAGGAACCAAGCCCGCCATGATGTCGTGGGTGGTCGCGCCGAAGAGCATTCCCTTACGGAATGACGCCCCCGCACGTTGTTTCTTCAGCTGATACCAAGCATAATGTCCCGTTGAGTGGGTGCCCCTCTTGAATTTTTTTGGTCGATAAAGTTTGCTCTAAAAAGGTTTCCCCACAGATAATTTCCCGCCTTGGGTGGGTGGTGTTGTGAATCAGCTATCGCTGACACGTGCTTATCTACGCTAGATAAGCCGGCCAGGCCGCATGTTATCGGCAGCGTTTGCGGTGACATCACAAGTCAAAAGGCTATAAAAGCTTATAAGAACAGAAAGTTGGGCTAGTTGGTGTGGATTCATACTTGGCAGCGCAAAAAAAAACGAGGACAAAAGCGAACGAGGAGCGTCTAGCGGAACGCCGTGTATCAATGAGCGTCTAGCGGAACACCGCAGATCACTAAAAGGTGCTGTGTCCTCCAACCTCGCTTTGCACTGCAGGGATTGCAAAGATTGCTTTCCTCACCTTGACAGGACAATTATCTTGTTCAGGCACAGGGATAAGATATGCCGGGAGCTGATAGAAGCTTACTTGATTAAGAGAGAGAGAAAAGCGTGTGCCGCATCACCGTCGGTCAGCCTGCAGGATAAGGAAGTTCCTTTTCTGCGCTGTTTCTTGGGGGCAAGTAGACAGTACGGGGAGTTGGCCTGATGAGATTGATTTTGTTTTTCCTGTTGCTGTTGTGTTCCTTATCACGCAGGAATGAAATGTCATTGATTTCTTTGTACATCGGTTGTGGCGTTTCCTTTTGTTGTTTTTGTGTTCTTTCACGCCCATAAAGCTTCCTTTCTGCGAATAAAAGTTCAGTTGATAGTCTGCGCTTGTGTTGTGTCTCCTCGTTCGCTTTTGTCCACGTTTTTTTGCGCTGCCAAGTATGAATTATAAAAGCTGCTAACCTTTAATAAAGCTTGTTCATTCTTCGCCAACCCGTTGTTGAGTTCCTTCACTGGCGACGAGGCTGCCTCCAATGGGGCCACTGTCTGCTCAATGGCAGCTCGCATCGAACCGCCGGGTTTCGACGAAACGGGAGACAGTTGGGAAGCCTACCAGCTGCGTCCGGAGTCCTACTTCGAAGCTTACGGAATCGACGACTCGAAGAAACGACGGGCTGCCCTATGACGGCAGCCTTGAGTACAGCAACAGTCGACATAATAACGGGACGCTGCGCGCCGGCCAAGCTCACCTACGAGCCAGAGAATTGTGTACTGGGGCCATCGAGCTGTGATTGCAATGACTGCGCGGCAAGCAATGCTGCGTATGCTGCATCAAGGAAGAGCGACTATATGACTAACTTGGCACGTTCCGTGTTCATGGTACCCAGGACTAGACCGGGACATTGAGAAGCTGCAGTCAAGACGTGTCCAATATGCATAGAATAAGGCAGCATGCCCCCTGCCCAACAGCCCTTGCCTTGGCCGGACACAGAGGAGCCATGGTCTGGAATCCATGTCAGTTTTCCGGGCCCTGTGGAAGGCCACACGTTGATGATCGTGGGGTGATTCTCATACGAAACGGATCGAGGTTACCGCAATGAAGACTGCCAGTTCGGCAAAAACAAGTGAAGCACTGCAGACGATGTTCAATCAGTTCGGCTTGCCGAGGACACTTGTGACGGACAACGTGCCGCAGTTTACAAGCGAGGAGTTCTGTGTATATACAGGTATGAAGCGCAACAGCATCTGTCATTTGCGGACAGCTCCCTACAAACCGGACTGGCGGAAAGGGCGGTACAGAATGTGAAGCAAGGATTAAACAGCAACACGCATGCAGTTTGCAAGATGCCTAGCTGGACCACACTATTCATCATTACCGGCGTAGTCCCTTCCCAAACAGGGGAAAACCCCGGTGTGATGACCCCCATAATGCGCAGGTCCACACGGGACGGAGAGGCAAAGAGACACCGTATGGCTCAGTTTAAACAAACAGGTATATTCAATAATTACACATGATTAAGATTATACATCAGAGGCTGGGGCGTCCGAGCTTACGTGCCGACGACTTCATAGGGGCGATGGAGTGGCTCCGGAGTTGGGCTCGAGCGGTTGCTGGCAGAAGCTGCACGCCGTCGGGCTTCGGCGCTGAAGGCCCTCTTGGCGAACGATGTCGTCCTGAGCGTGTCTCTTCCGTACTGCTTCTCGATTTTTATATCCTCTTCTCCACACTCCCTAGGGTGAGGACGCCCACGCCGGAGGGGAAGGAGGGGGGGGGGGGGGCTAGGGCTTTCACTTGGGCGCACAAACATACCACCGCATCGTGGTCTCGCCCCCCTCACGTGTTGAGTCCGCGGGAAAGAAGGTTGTCTTCGAGGTAGCGCATAGCGTCGGCTGTGGTAAGGCGCGCTCTGGCTTGCTGACAGTTCCCGCGGGTCACCGGCCTCCATTCTCCATCCATCAACTGACACTCGCTCCTCAAGGTAAGGCGCGCTCTGGCCCGCTGACAGTTCCCTTGTCCTGGAATGTGCTCGGAAGGGCCGCCCCTGGAACCGCCACGCCAATTGGGGAGGATAAGCCCGTTTCCCCGCGGCGGCGGGTCCGGTTGGGCTTAAACCCCTTCGTTCTGGTTGTCACTCTCAACGAGCATGGCTGGGTAATTGATGATGCCTGTCATCTGGGTCTCCGTCTACGCCGCGCCGTCGAACGTGGAACCTCGTAGCACACACAAGGAATGTACCTCGTAGCACACAAGGAATGTCACACCGGCTTTAATGCTTCTCGGGTATCAGCCACGCTGTTTATTGAGCAGTGTCGTGTCACGGCCTTTTCTCTTCTGCAGATGCGTGCGGCAGCGGCAAACCGCTGTGCCAGGACATATGGTTCAAATACTACGGAACGGGTGACAAATGCAAATCAGGCGTGGTAGTCTATCGAGGCCCCTCACATGGCAATCGTAAAGGCTGCAGATGGGGAGACACATCGCCGCCACCTCGATCGCGACCAGCTAAACACCAGGTGGACCAGCGTGGTAGGAGCTCAAGTTAGGCCAGAGGCTCCCACGGAAACATCAGCGGCTGAAGGCGGCCAAAACACATCGTCTGATCCGCAGTCTCAAGGTCACAGCAGTCTCAAGCAGGCGCCGCCTGACGCGCAAGCCGAGGACGGTACAACCGAGACATGGGTAACCGGCCGCTCTGAAGCGGCACTGCATAGGTCAAAGTGGAAACCCCCCCGACCGCTTCACTCCATTAGGGAAAAGAATTGTTGTGAATCAGTATGCGCCACTGACGGGCTTATCTACGCTAGATAAGCCGGCCACTCCCCACGTTATCGGCAGCGTATGGGGTGGCATTACGAGCCACAAGGCTAAAAGCTACTAACCTAATAAAGCCAGTTCATTCTTCGTCAACCCCTTGTCGATTCACTTCAGGTGGTCGCCCCACTCCCGCTTCCCTTCAATCCACCCTTTACGTGTATATTATAGTGAACTAGAATACTAGTATTCTAGTTCACTATAGTGTATATGGAGGAGGCTCCAAACAGAAACCCCGGCTAATCTTTTCATATTAAATAAGATGCATCCGACGCAGTACAGGGACACGTGCCCCAAATGCGGAGGCAGACCCACGGTGTGTCACACAACGTGGGAGTGCAAGGACAATTATGGTTTCCATAATCAGAAAGAACCGTGTCGGGAGCAGTGGGAGGAAGCGCTTTCCAGCCACAATCCAGCCTTCCAACGAAGGCTGGTACAACATGCTGTGAAAGCTGCCAGATCCAATGGGGCCCTGGAATAGGGGCTCCACTCGCTGAAGAGGGCGAAGACATCGCAAGATGAAGACGACCTCTGCACTCTGAAGTGTACAGAAACTAGAGCAGTAAAGTTTATCCTATCCTATCCGAATTAGGAGCCACCCTGCCATATTTATTGCAAAGCAAATATCAAAATGCAGAGACAGATATTTTGCTTCGCACCCTATCTGATTTTGGCGTCCAGCACGAGGCAGAATAATAATAATAATAATTGGTTTTGGGGGAAAGGAAATGGCGCAGTATCTGTCTCATATATCGTTGGACACCTGAACCGCGTCGTAAGGGAAAGGATAAAGGAGGGAGTGAAAGATGAAAGGAAGAAGAGGTGCCGTAGTGGAGGGCTCCGGAATAATTTCGACCACCTGGGGATCTTTAACGTGCTCTGACATCGCACAGCACACGGGCGCCTAAGCGTTTTTCCTCCATAAAAACGCAGCCGCCGCGGTCAGGTTCGAACCCGGGAACTCCGGATCAGTAGTCGAGCGCCCTAACCACTGAGCCACCGCGGCGGGTACGAGGCAGAAGGGAAGTATATTGTTTTAGTACCCACAAAATTTGAAATAAAATTTGGTGTTCTTGAAACCGTGCATGCGAGAAAACATGAGCGTGTACACCGTATGCAGGTTCACTCAAATTTGGCGGGCGTCAGGAGGATCCTGCGTGGCAACCCTATACGCCCCCAGCCGCCATATTGTTGCCAGGTTCGAAAAACGCTCAACCAGAGGGCTGCTCGCGGCCCAAAAGACGCTGCACAAAAGGAGGGGGTGATGGGGCAGTGTAACCCGACTCCCTATTACGCGTTCAAAATTAATCCCAAACATAACCTTTTCCCCAGAAGACAGAGAATTTTAGAATAGTCGACCCTATCGTTAAGGGGCTTGGGGGAATAGCGGGGTGCCTCGGCGGGCACCTGAAACGCGCCGTAAGGGAAGGGATCAAAGAGGGACTCAGAGAAGAAAGAGGTACCGCATTGGAGAGCTCCGGAGTAATTTCGACCACCTGGGGATCTTTAACGTGCACTGACATCACACTGCACAACACACTGGCGTCCACCAAGAATTGAGTTGTTACTGTTCCATTTCCTTTCCTCAAAAACCCAGAACCACTAATGACCCTATTCCCTAAAGGTTTGGCATAGAGGATACACTTTTTCACCGCCTCTAGCGTAGCGGAGACGTACCGGATTACCGGGCGCCGTCCTGGCTAGCTGGCTAGCTGGCCCCTGTCTAGCCTGGCTAGGGTGTCCAGCCTGGTTAGCCTGGTCGCCATAGTTGCCTGCATAGGCGCACCGTAATATTAACGTCGCATGAATACCGGTTATCACCGAAACATTAGAACAATGCTACTTTTTTGTTCCGGTCAAACGTTAATTCAATTACCTTAATGTTCTTTTCTTCTAACGTTTCTGTGATGTTACAAATAAACCTTCGAATAACCTTTAAACAATATTAAATAAACGTGAATTGTTGGGCCATGCGCCAACTGGCCCAACAAGCTACGCTTCTACATATTAGCAACTGTTGATGCCTTTGCCGGAAGTGACGCCACTTCGCTCCAGTCAGTGGAAATCGTCCCGTCTACTGACATCACTGCCCTCCACCCAATGGCCGAATTTTATGACCAACGACCATGGAGCAAGGAAAGAACACAGGAGAGGCGGTTACGTCACATTTTTTTGAAGCCGCTGCCCCCTCCTCTCCCTCCTCCCCTCCTCGGCGCGCTTGCGCATGCGCAGCAGACAGTGTAGCAGACGACGCCGCTGCGCCCAGCGTTACTATTGGCTGCGCCGCCGGCCAAATACTCCAAGTAGTCCTTGCGAAAGCGCGTGACTTCCGGCACACTTTCTGGCATGCAGCTCGGATAGCGAGGGCCGCTCCTGAGCTTTCGTTCCTCCATGCCAACGACGCATTTTGGCCCCATACATAAGTCCATGCACATATATATATACACTGTAAAAACAAACCGTCATTTTGACGGCCACTTTTTTATCTATTTTGACGAGCCGCCGGCGTCAAACGGGAAAGACGGAGACTTCGCCGTGAACGAGCGGGCGAGGAGAAAGAGACGGAGAGCGCAACACAAAACGAGAAACTCTATTGGCTGGCGCATAGGGGTACGTCATGTGAGACGTCGCTCAACGCGCGCTTCCGGCCCCCGCTGTCAAGGAAGGAGTCCGGTTGTCGTGGTTCCCTCTCGCTTTTCTTTGTGCGCGCTGCTTCTGCCCGGGTGTGCGTTCTGCAGTTTGCGCCATTTTGCCTTTTTGTGTGCGGCGCGTTGGAAGGCCGCGAAGACGCAATCAAGGAACGTATGGGCTGCAGCGGAAAATCAACTGCAGCGGGTAGAGGTAAGTGTTCTGCTTATATGCTTCGTTCGTGCAGTACGCGTTCTGTGCGGCACATAGCTACGAGGAGCACGCTAGTTCTCACGCGTAATGTATACACGCACCGATGGCCGTGGGCCCGAGATTGCCGTTCAGAGACATGCTTCTACGTAAAGCGTGAATCGCGGCCTCATGGTTCAGCCACGTGCAGCGATTTTCAGGGGCTGCGTGCGCCCACGTGTAAAAAAAATCTTCCTGTGAGGAACACTGAAGCGTACGAAGAGCATTGGCGCACGTTAATTGAAGAAAGTCGAAGAAAGTCGTTTATAGTATCTCTATCATGCGGGCACATACAATCGCGATCGAGCCTGACTTTCGGTTACGATTACTGCTACGCGGGCCAAGGATCGAAATCGAGTTGGTCGAGCTCTAGCGCGCCATGCGCCTCTGTTTAAATGCAGAACACCTTATGAATGGGCTTAATGGGCAGTAAAAATAGTCGTAAAAACCATTTTTTACATTTTCAGTTGTAATTCAGGCCAAGACATGTGCTATGACTACCATGCTGGCCATCTGCAGCTCCCTTGAATTCATGGTGTCGGCACTACTGTCGTAGGTTCGTAAAAGTATTCGTCAATAAAAAGCAGACTACTTTTCGTGCACTGATCAGCTTTTTTCTGTTTTATTTCTTACGCTCTCTTTTTTGTTGTTCCTCGCTTCCTGGCACACCGAGCCCCATACGTCGGTGTCCGGTGGCGATGGGGCAGCTCAGTGTTTAGTTCGTGTACTGATAGTGTGCAGTTTCATTCTTGTATAGCATTAAGATATGGGCCTAATGATTTCAGCAATAGTTATTTCCAAATAAATTCTATTCATTTTTATAGCTTATTGCCTATAAGCCTCAAACAAGGGCCAAAAATTTCTTTCGACTGGCGTATCCATTAGCTGGGAATTATTGAATCAAGTAAATTTGTAGTCTTGTAATTTTATACCGCATTTTCATCCATTTCTGCTGAAATGATACTGTACCCGAGGTGTAGAAAGTGCCTTGATGACAGCAGGATCGTTGGAAGTATGGTTATGATTTATTATTGAGATGCATGTATCTGATCACTGATGTTTTCTCTGGAGTCTAATAACATGTGGCTTGTGAATTCCCAGCATGCAGCTGAAGGGGGGCTGGAAGGACTGCCAACAACTCCGCACCTTGCTGTGATTGGTATGTATTTGTCATTTATAGAACTTTGGCTCAAAACATGGCTTGTACAGTGTATTTTATTATTCTACGATGTAACCTGATTTTGTGTAACTTCACTCTACTTAGTAGGACATATTCAAAACTTAGGAATGAGGCTAGCCCTGGATGAAAGGCTTAATTGCTGCTTCATCTTATGTATGTACAGTTTGTTTAATAATTAAACATGATAACAATGTGCAAGTTTGGCCAGTAGTTTTCCATTCTTATTAGAGTGTACAAAAAATTTGGAACTCAGTAGCAGTACTGTTGATAAGTGGGGAGGGTGGGGCAATCTCCGCACTATAAGGTGATATGCCAGAGTTCATCGAGACTAATGTGCGGCCTTTTGACTTGCCAAAAGCATGACGTTCTGCTAGAAAGCATGAACGAAGCTGAGCTTGGCTTTTCTCATCAATGTCATGGCAGGCTAGGTACAAAATGAAGGGCCTTTGAAAAGTTGCCTCGGTGCTTGCCCAAGTTTCGTTACCTCATCACTATTCCCCATTATTTAAAAAAAAACGGAGTATTCTGTCGACAAAGTTAATTCTTTTTTGTCGTGCAATATTTGTAAAGCTTTTTCCATAAACAAGTTCTATGTAGTATGTTTACATGAAGCAAGCATCTTCAACAGATATAATTAGTGGCGTGTAAAGCACTGATAAGGGAGGGCATGTTGCATGTGTCTGTCTACTGCCAGGGTACCATAAGGCCTAGCAACAAGACCCAGTATGGCTTTTTACGAGTACATTTGAATTCGGCTTCTCTCAGTGGACACATCGAAGGCCATAGAGTTACTCGAATTATTAGATCACCCCTTTAGTGGGTAGCGTTTGCGTGTGACTAATTTTTTTTCCTTGCAGGATCAAGCATGGGGGACATAAAGAAGATCATCGTTGCAGTGGATTCTACAAGAAGTCTTGAGAAGGCCATGGGCCTCCTCCTTGGTGCCTTCTTTGTGTTCAACGTTGCGTACCCTCCCGACTGCCCCCTCACCATGGAGCTTTTGCAGAGGTAAATGAGTGAATGTGGATGATGCGTTTGATAAGCAATCGGAATCCGAGGCAATAGTGTGAGCAGCAGGCTTCTTTTTCCTAAGGAAAGGCACTCGCCCTCCTTAGCCAGTGCCTGCAAATGATCAGTTCTGCCCTGTTCCCCTGAAATTCTGATGTCGTCACATACATTCCTCTCGTGCATTTCTTCGTTCTCTGACACGGCACCGTGTTGCTTTTTTGGCACACCTGTATGGTGGTTTGCCAGTCACAGGCGTCTTTAGAAAGTAGAATGGTAAGATTATTGACATAGTGCTGCTTGCCAGCAGTACATGCTAACAAGCCTTGCACATTGGCTAGCTCTGGCAATTGCGAGATGAAGGCCGGACTTTTAATTTTAAATTGCACCCAGTTCTGGTATTCTGACACTTGCAGAATTGCGGATTTGATCATTGTCATGTGATGAATGCACCAGGCTGGCAGTTTGCATTGCCTAAACTTGGTCACGTGTCCTGTGAGTGCATCTAGATAACACTTTTCAGTGTTTTGCTTATTTTTTGGTTGGCTACTGCAAGAAAGGGGCTAGAACGAAGAACCAGATAGGACGGGCGACTGTCAATTATTGCTAAATGTAATGTGTGCAGCACTTTTATAAGTACCGACGTCAGGAAAAATAGGAGCGAGGATTAAGTGTAAATGCAGTTATTTTAAATCGCTCTACTATGTATCGTGTCCACTGGCTAATGTCCTAGTGCAACATTACAGTGTGTCTGACTATGGGTTGCGTCCACACATGTGGCAAGTTGCCGGATGCCTCTCTGCACTTTTACAGGCCTCAGGTTCGCTTGTTACCATTGATGCAGTGCTCGCTGTAGCCTGTGTACAATCAGCCCCGAGAAAGTAGAGCTCTCTACCTCACCTTCTGGGCACTCAACAAACCTTTTGCAATGATGAATGTCAGATTTCATTTTGCATTGAAACGGGAGACGTGACACATAGGCAGGACAGCTTCACAGGTACTGTCACAACCATTACATGGCACTTTCCCCTTTCACCTGGTGATCTTTTAGGGGCTGGCAGGGTTATTAGCCCCTTTCAAAAAAAATTATGCTGTGATCCCATATTTGTCCAGAATTGCTCAGTACTTGAAATGGACAGGTGAAAGAGCCATCGTGAAGTCTGCTATGTTGGCACCTGAGAAGTTGGCCGCCCTTTGTGTCAACAGTTGCAGTGTAAAAGAAAAAAAATTAAGACATTCATCATCGTGACAGGTTTGTTGATTGCTCAGAAGATTTCAGGTGTGAAATTCCACTTATTTGTGGCCAAGGGCACAGAAATTAGAATGAGCATTGTGCAAATGGTAAGATGATGAGGCATGATAATGAGGTTTTTAAATGTATGCATGGTTGCCACATGTGCAATTGCAGCCTATACCTGGACATCAGGGTGTTACATCAATACTGACCTATGTTTGCGGCTGATAGCTGAAAACACTGAAATGCAGCAAAATGCTCTTGCATAGTTATGGTTTCTAGACTCTGTGTATGGTTCCTGTACATGATGAGCACCTATTGTTACTAGAAATACTATACGGTGTGTGTGTGCAATTGTGGGCTGTTTTTACGAGTTATAATAATGGTTACATTTAGGTACATCATCTATTGTTAGTGCATGTATATGTAGCTATTTAAGCGCACTACTAGTGTGCTCACATTTGTTGCTACCTGATTTTAATCTCGTCTTTCAGTTTCGTAATACTGTGTGTTGCAGAAGGTAGTGCAGTTCACACATTCATGGCATTTCACGCGTGTAGGCAGAGTATGTGATTGGCACAGTTTATGGAGCATGGATTTATTCTATCCTCGTTTTGTTTCCAGGTACCTTGGGCAGAGCAACCCAACGAAAGGGCGCGGCAAAGGCAGGGCCTGCGGAATCGCACCAAAGTTGCTGAGCCTGCTGAATGCACTTTAATTTATGAATAAATGTGCAAGTAGAAATGTAAATTTGTTTTTGTTGCATGGTTTATGAGGTACTGCCCACTGCAAGTGACTTTCATGTGGTCAGGTTCACCACACTATATATTGACACAGAATTATGTTGAGACTTGTCGTGTTGGGCCATCATACTGACAACACAGTTGCATTTCATGTTGACAAGCCAAATTTTGGAATGGTTAAAAGCATAGTCATCTCGAAATTACAGCCTGCTATTACCTTGATGGCCAAATGCTGTACTGACAGTTATAGATAATTTCAAATTTGCAAAAAGTCTTGAAGTCATAAAAACAGTTTTAAAATTGACAGCTTGCCATCGCAGACAATCAGTGGTATAATTACAGTTTGGCTATATTTTCAAATCGATAAAAATGACATCGAAGTCAGGAAAAAACATTGTCATTTAGAAATGACATCTTGCTGTAACTGCTACGGTCAAATGCTATCAAATTGACAGTTTGACTGTATTTCACATTGACAAGAAAAACATCAAAATGATGGAAAAACTGTCATTTAGAAATGATGTTCTGCTGTCACTTTGATGGTCAAATGTCATCAAATTGACGGTTCAGTTGTATTTCAGATTGACAAGAAAGACGTCAAAATGATGGAAAAACTGTCATTTAGAAATGATGTTCTGCCGTCATTTTGATGGTCAAATGTAATCAAATTGACGGTTCAGTTGTATTTCAGATTGACAAGAAAAACATCAAAATGATGAAAAAGCACCGTCATTTTAAAATGACGGGGTGCCATCATTTTAACGGTCAAATGCTTGGAAATAGAGCTGCCAAGGTATTTCCCGTCATTTTGACGGATTTTTTTTTACAGTGTAAGCAAGGGGGGCAAGCGACGCGATCAACGTACGGTACGCTAGAAGAGATGCGTATTCACACGCTGCCTTCGCATAGTCTCGTAATCTGCCACCTCGATATCTGCTCGTCATTCAACTCTTTCCTTACCGGGGAAAAATGACCGATTTTAAGTGTTTTAAAATAAAAATTTCTTCAAGAAGTGCTAAATGCACCGTGCATTTTAATACATCAAACTTCATAATACTTCCGAACGAAAAAGTTAAGTACGATTGCGATACTTTCTAATGCGAAATTTGAGCTGCAGCTCTGTCTGTTTCGGAGGCGCGAACGGCAGGGTCCTCTCGAAGGCGCCGCCTAGCCTCTACTTCGGAACCGCGGACTCCTGGGTCCTCTGGGCGGCGGCGCTGAGCCTCTGCTCGAGCAGCTCGTTTAGCAGCAGTGGCAGACGAAGCATTTCCACCGGTTGCGTCACTCATTCTTGAAAAAGAACCGGATGAGCCTATTTTGTATTGTAATATATAAGCAGACGCTTTATACTAGGAAGACAACGCTGTGAGTGGCGTGGCCGACGCGGACAAAATGTACCCCGTATTTCACAGCACCGCCTGCCAACGGAGCCGAGAGCGTGGCGCGATTGCGAGGAGGCAGCGCGTGGGTGCGCGTGGGAGGAGGAGGAGGAAAACTTTTATTTCTATTTACAGTGAGAGGTCGATGGGGCGAGCCGGAAGGGCCCGTCCCTTACAAACACTAGGAGGGAGCCCTAGTCCGGGATCCCTGTAGCTTCCGCAGCGGCTCGGGCTCTAGCTACCAATGCCTGTTGGGCATGGAGTTCGGAGCAGCCGCGCAGGGCAGCTTCCCAGGCCTCTCGAGTGGGGTGGAGGTGGGGTGGGTAGGCAGGATTGGAAGGGCATGCCCACACCATGTGGTAGGTGTCCGAAAACTCCTCCTCACAGTGTGGGCACGCGCCCGAGAAAGAAGAATTGAAGTGCTTAAGTACTGCCGGGCACAGTACAGTATTGGTATAGAGGCGGAGAAGCCAGCGCTCCTCCACCCTGGTGAGGCCTTTACAGGGAGGGGGATAGAGACCATGAAAATTTTGATAAAGAGAGGTGATCTCTTTAAAGGTGATGGCCGGATTGAAATTGAATTCCGGATCAGGCTGCGGATGAGGCGACGCCCGGTGAGTAAGCGCGCGGGCGGCAGCGTCGGCTGCCTCGTTCCCCTCAAGACCCGCATGAGCCGGAGCCCACACGATGGTACGATGGGTCGGAAACCCTGTGTAATCGCATGCGTGGAGAATTTTGAAAGCACGCTCTGGAATGTACCCTTGCTCAATATTGCGGCAGGCGCCCCTGGAGTCCGTAATAATGACTCGGGACTCTGGATCTGCGGCGGCCAGTGCAATGGCGATCTCTTCCGCAAATGTAATGTTTGGGGCACGGAAAGTAAGGCCCTGAACTGTAGTGTTTTGGTGGATGACGGCCGCCGTGTACCAACCCCCATGGTGCGGGCCGGCCGCATCCACATAGAAGACACCTGGCTTGTGGCCATATTGTTGAGAAATAGCCTCCGCCCGCGCGAGACGGCGACCATCATGGGTGTCTGCAGTCATGTTCTTCGGAAGGGGTCGCACCTGGAGTGCAAAGCGCCAGGCTTCAGGGATGCGGACCCGTTCTTCTGTAGGTGTTGCGTAGGAAATGTGTAAGCGGGTTAGAAGGCGGCTCCCCGCAGGTGTTTTGCTTAGGCGCAAGTATTGATTGTTAAGATTGTTCTCGTAACTCCCCAAAGGTGTTGGTCATCCCCAGACCGAGGAGACGCTTGTTGGACGTCGTTATGGGGAGGTCGAGCGCTCTCTTATAAATCTTGCGGAGAACTACCTCTAAGGCATACTCATCGCATTTGCGTAGGTGGAGGTAGGGAGCCGAATATAAAATCCGGCTGGTCACGAATGCATTGGCCAGCCGCAGGGCATCTTTGCATCGTAGTCCCCCCCTTTTATTGGACACCCGGCGGAGCATCCGACCCACCTGGTCCCCCACCTTACGTAACTTGTTTAGGGTAGTGTCTATCTTGCGCCTATGATGAATGAAAAGCCCCAGTACCCGGATCTCCGCGTGTTCAGGTATCGGTCCGCTAAGTAGGGAAAGGGCAATTTTGGTTGTGCACTTTGAGTTGGGGCGTATGTGCACAAATTCAGATTTGCTCGGGGAGCATTCAAGACCACAGCGACGAGCGTATTCGTCCACTATAGCTGCCGCTTGTTGCAGGTTGGTCTCGATGTCTCCAACCGATTGTTGTGTTGCCCAGAGGGTGATGTCGTCCGCATACAGAGCGTGCTGCACACCGGCGACCTCCGCCAGCTGGGTAGGGAGCTTCATCATGGCCAGATTAAATAGTAATGGCGAGAGGACAGCTCCCTGTGGGGTCCCTCGTGTACCAAGTTGATATGGGCCATATTCTGTGTCTTGTAGCCGGATATAGGATTGGCGATCTGTAAGGAATTGTTTGATATAATTGAAAGTATTGCGCCCACAATGTGTTTGCGACAAGTGGGATAGGATGATCTCGTGGGTCACATTGTCGAAAGCCCCCCGCAGGTCAAGTGCGACGACTACTTTATCATTGCTGGGGTGCTCGACGGGGTCGAGAATCTCCTTGTGAAGTTGCAACAGGACATCTTGTGCGGACCGGTGTGGGCGGAAACCGTACATGGTGTCTGCGAAAATGTTTTGTTGTTCCAGGAAAGCCGACAATCTGTCGCGGACCATAGTCTCCATCAGCTTCCCCACACACGAAGTGAGGGAGATGGGCCGGAGGTTGTCGGTGTTAATGGCTTTACCTGGCTTGGGAATGAAAGTTACTAGTGCCGTTTTCCAATCTATGGGGAGTGGTGTTCCTCCAATCCAGATAGCGTTGAAGTAATCGAGGAGAGTTTCGTAGGCGGGATCTGGGAGGTTGGCAATAAGCTTTACCGTCACCTTGTCCCGGCCTGGTGCTGTACCTCGCTTCATTTTAGCCAGGGCCGCTTTTAGGTCATGGAGCTGGAACGGTTGATCCAAATCCGCGTTCTCGGAACCTGCATACGAGTACGCCTGACCACGGGGATCCTGGTGTATACTCAAATATTGGTCGCGGAGCGCATCGGCCAGTTTGGCCGTGTCTCCAGTGAAGTTATGTATAGCCCTTTGAAGCTGTTTTTGTGTCTCAGTACGGGTTTGTGCCGGATCAATAAGAGCGCGGAAGAGGCGCCACGTACTCCGACTCGACATCTGCCGAGCTGCAGTGTTGCATCGGTGCACCCAATTGGAGTCGGCGAGTTGGGCCGCGTATTGTGCCGCCTGTTGGGTGATATCCGCAATTCGAATTTTGAGTTTCCGATTGTGTTTTTGACGACGCCAGCGGCGGACTAGGCTGTGTCGTGCCTCCCAGAGGTGGAGGAGGTGGTTATCCACCGCCGGGCTCGCCTCTGAGAGTTGAACATTTTGCTCGACTGATTTCAAGTGGGATACTAGGTGTTGGGACCACGTTGAGTATCCTTGGTACATTATCGATTGAGGATTGGTGTAACTGTTCCTAAATTTGGTCCAGTCGGGTAGTTTTGCATTGGCCTGTGGTCTTGTGAGTGGCTTGGTATGGATTGTAGTGGTAATTATGCAGTGGTCACTACCGAGGGATTCCTCGGTGTTCCTCCAATCTGCATAGCGAATATTTTTCGTAAAGGTGAGGTCCGGACACGTATCGCGTGTAACGGAGTTACCTATACGAGTGGGTTGCGCGGGATCCGTGTGAAGAGTAAGGCCCAGTGTGGAAACAAGCTCCGCCAACTTGCGTCCGCGTTTCTCTTCACGTGTGTACCCCCATAAGGTGCTGGGAGCATTAAAGTCCCCAACGATTATGAGGGGATCCCGATTCGCGACCTTCAAAGCCCGGCTGAAGATATCTGCGAATGTAACATTTGGTAGCTTTGGGGGACAGTAAATGTTGAGTATGTGCTATGGGGGGTCCTGTTTGCGTAGCGGAAGGATCGTCACCATTACATAGGAGAAAGTAGCGCTAAGATCCAGGTCAACCTGGGAGGCCGTGTAATTTTTATGTACGCAGAGGCAGCTATGCGCATCCTGCTGGTACACCGTGTAACTGGCAAGGGTGGCGCCATTTCCTGGCTCCTGAAGGGCCACCACAGCAGGTAATTCTGGGAACGTTGTAAGGAAAAGGCGTAGATCGGCTCGCTTTGTGCGTGCCTTGAATCCGCGACAGTTCCACTGTACAATTTGAATAGGGATCGAATTGCTTCGCGGATGCTTCCTATTTCTAGGGGCGCCCGCCATGATCAAGGGTAGAGTTGTGAGTTTGGAGAGAGGAGGCTTGAGAGCCAGTGGCTCCAAAGAGAGGAGCGTTCTCTATACTGAGGATGGCACAGGGGACCTCTTCTTCTTCTCCGGCAATTCGACGCCTAGACGCTTTGAGCTGCCGGCGTGCGGAGGTTTTGAGCGGGCCAGCGCGCTTGGGAGCGCGGGTGAGTTGAGCGAACTGAGCGGTTATGAGGTTCGGGATAGATGCCGCAAGGTGGCTAATTTTGTTGAGTGCCGCCGTAAGTGGGGCATTGATTTGCGTTTCCAATGCGGATATTCTGTTGTTAACTTGAGTTTCGAGCGCGCTCACTCTCGCCTCGAGTGCCGTGAGGGCATGCGCAGCCTGTCCTGAAGGGGTTGCGTCGCTTTCCATTGCCTCTGCTGCGGGTGAGGCAGAGGTGTGGTTGGGGGAATTTTGGCGGGCCTCCGCTATTGCGAGGCGCTTTTGAAAATTTGCAACCTGCTCGCGGAGAGCAGATATTTCTTTTTGTTCGGCAGAGATTGGCCGTTGTTGGGATTGGGAAGGGGGAGCGAAGGGAGAAGCTGCCCTGCCGGCGCCGCTCACCTGGGAGTGTTGCTTGACAACGGTTGCCCACGTCTTGGAGCCGCCGTTTTGTGGAGGTCCGAGGGGCTTCGCTGCACCGGCTTGAGGCGGCGGTGGCGCAGCTGGAGGTTTCCCTTGGCTCCCAGTAGAGGAATTCACAGGCTGGTCCATGGCTTGGTCGGCAGCCTTGGCCTTCAGCTTGTCCGGGCGACGCTTGCCACGCTTGCGTCGGTTTCGCTTCGATTTACGCCCGCGCTCGGCCTGCGTGGGCTGGATAGCGCGATATTTAGCAGTACACGCTGGGCCCCCCGTGGCATGGGCCGCGCCGCACACTGAACACTTTGGGTTGCACTGGTGAGGGGCCCGCTCCCCCTCAACGAGTAGAGCCTGCTGTCCGCACAGGCTGCACCGGTCCAGCCTCTGGCCGGGGCAGGCGTCCACGCGGTGGCCGACCACACCGCAATGTCGGCAGGCTGGAATGGTTCGCTGGTAAGGCCTAACTTGTACAAGCTCCGAGTCGTAGTGCACGAAACGTGGCTTCTCTGTTCCGGCGAAAGTCAGTCTCGCTTTGTTGGATGTCCCAAATTTTCGCACTTCCACGATGGTGCCGAAGCGCCATTGGAGCCTAGTACGGAGCGAGTCCGTAGTTTCAGAGTTACGGACGGTAATGACGCCGTAGCAGACGTCCTTGTCGTCTTGGCGCAGGTGCCCCACAAGGGGGACCTTCCCGTCGGGTCCATTAAGTTCAAATTCGCCGATGATACTGTCGGCTAGCTCAGGTTTCGCAGTGTGAACAATAATTAGGTTTTGTTCTCTTACCGGTATTATGGTAAGATCTGTTGCGGGTTGCGCGCCCAGGAGAGCCGTGAACGCCCGGCCGTAGCCGGTCTCCTGGAAAGTCTCGTACAACGAGACGCGGGTCCGGGGCTTGATGACGACGACGTAGTCGTCTGGAGCAGGCTTGGGAATAACAGGCGGTTTCCAGTTCGTGAGCAGTCGCCGACTGCGGCCCGCCGCGCGCGGGGCGGGTGACTGCTGGTTTCCGGCGTGAACGCCGGCCGCGTCTACGGACGCCGGCTTTAAGGCTTGGTCTTGCGCTCGGCGCAGCACTGCGGCGTTCAACGCGGCGCTGCGAAATCTTGCCGAATCTGGGCCTCCGGTTGCCGCTGGGTGAACCGTTGTCCAGTGCATGTTCTCGGGGTCGTAGCCTCGGCAGGAGATTTGCGTAGCAGCTATACTGGCGTCAGTGGCCAGAGGCCCCGATGTGCCGGGTACCGGTTCGGCCGTTAGGCCTAGCCGCGCCACCGGCCCGATCGGGCCATGTGTTGCCCGAAAAGGGGGTTTAACCGGGCCCACCTTGGAAAAAAACTGGTGTCCAGATGTTCCCGACAGCTTTCGGTGCACGTTGGGGATGATCTTGCGAGGGTCAGGCGGAAACTTCCGCTGCTCCGGCTGAAAATCGCCGAAGCCGACGACCAGCACGTCTGACTCCCCGTGCGAACGCCGAGCGAAATCCCGGTGCGCGTGGGCGCGTGACGCTGCAGACAGACCTTCCCTCCGCTAGAGTCACTGGCTTATCCAGTGACTATAACCTCCGTTCATGCAGCGGTGATGGACGACGGCGCGCCCATCTGTGAGCGAGCAACGGTACTATCGTTCACTCAGTTACACCGACGGCGACGCGGCTCAACCCAGGAACGGGCGCGAGAGCTGCGCTCGGAAACGACAGAGTTGGGTGTGCGAAACTCTTTGAAATTTTGTTGGTTAAATATGCTGGTAACACAAATAAAGAATACAAGGGAACAAAATAAACCGCTCCACTGAGCCAAAAACTTACAAAAAAATAAAATGTACACAGCGTTGCATATGCTCTTAGTTACCATTCTTGAGATTTTCAGCTGTGTAAATAATACCCTGCACTTTCCACGGCCTTTTATGTTACGCAGTATGACTGCTTTGCCACTAGATAAAGCAATCGCGTGAGGGCATGAACTGGAGGTTGATGTGGGGTGTGCTGCACATAACACGTACTTGTTCTGAGTTCTGTTCTTTTTTTTTTATAGCAGAGCTTGCAGTTCCTAGCTACTCTTTTTCTATTTTTTTTTCGGCTGGTAGTGAGTGGATTCTATGGGTGAGAAGGGGACGTGGCCTTCTGGGCAGTTCCTCAGGGCTCAGTCCTCGGCCCTTTACTATTTAACTTGGCAATGGCGAAGGTAGCACGTGATAACAAGACATTGCAGCAAGATTCGCAATCTACGCGGACGATGTAACCGTGTGGGTCGAAGCCAATGATTTTGAGTCTGTCGATCACATGCAATCCGAGCTGCAAGAAGCGGTGCATAGCATGGAGACCTCACTAACAGACCTGGGCCTCCAGCTAGCACCGTACAATGCGGAATTCTTTAGCAATGGTGGCAGGAACCATCCCAACAGTTGCGTCGTCTCATGGCAGGCCAGCTGCTCATATCTCACAACGGGGCATCAAACTTCTCGGTGCACACGTCAGCAGCTGTAATATTCCTCGTACTTGATTGCCTCAACAGCATCTGCAAGAGTACCGTATACATCATCTCATCGCTCGCATGTCAAACAAGTATGGCGGTGCAAGGCAGGAGGCCTGTCACACGCTGACTCCCGTGATAGCAGTCGGCAAAATTCTCTATACGGCGCCCCGGCCGCATGCGAACTGACCCCCAAAATCCGCGAAGCCCTAGCTCGTCTGCACAGGTACACATTGCGCATCACAACATCGGGACTACTACTACACACGCGTATCTCGTCTCTATAGAGGATGCGGTGGCCCTTCCTCCTACATACAGCATCATTCAATAAACTGTGACCCGACACGTAACACGCAGAACTTGCACTAAACTGAGGCGAGGTTTCGAAAGCTGGGACCGCCAACTCTCCGCTCCGGTAGATTATGAAGACCAGCCGCATCGCGTGCTGGCCTTCTGACAACGTACTGACAATGTGCGCATCCGCATCGCGTGGATCCATGTGCACATGGTCAGTGACGACGGGAACCAGTCCGCTCACAACGCGGCTCAGGAGAGTATGTAATCTTTCCTCGGCTGGCACAACCCGCCGACACCGACGAACCTACTTGTATGTTCAACAACTTGGCTGTCCTAACATGCAGACTATAGAGCTTGGCAAACAGATCAGGCGTGCTAGACGTAAGGCCGTTACACTGCATGGTTACCTTGCCACCTCAACTTCTCCTGCACGGCCTGAGCAGATCTTCATTAATAAGAACATCGCCGATGCCGCCTACACGTGCCAAGCATCATCCGTAAATGGCTTACCGTCCCTCGCTGGCATCATGGGGGCAGTGTAGACGTTGCCATGAAGTGCCCGTACTGCGGCTGTACATCCCGTGCTGATCTGTACCTCCTATAGTTTGGCATTGCTCAGACTTTCACAAGGTACGCGACAACCTCGTCCCCAAGCATGGTTTTCCCACCCATGGCGAAGAATTTCATGCTTTGACCATAGCCGGAGCTAACGTCATCTGCGAAGATATTGGCAAATATGGTAAGTGGACTGCATACAGACCAGTGTAGCGTGGCTCCACCCCTTAAGACGTCCCCCACGTCCTATACTTTTCCCTTCCTTAACAACCCAATTCCCCAACAAACGGCCTTGAGCCTTCCTTTCTAAATAAACAGCTCATTCATTCATTCATTCATTCATTCATTCATTCATTCATTCATTCACATGCAACACGGAGAAGCCGCGGGAGCGAGGAGGTCTCTTCCTTTCAACAGAATGGCTCATAAGACTCAGATGTTCAAAAGTAATGTTGTCATACATTACAATCTGCCAACAATCAAATGACATGCCATGACTACGTGTGATTATGTTTAATTTACCTTCAAGCCTCCGCTTTTCCGACATCGAGTCAATCTGCGATTGAGGCAGAGATTTTAAAGGATAGTATATCTCAAGGGTCGACGTTCGAGGGTCGGCACCGCGCAAGACTTCGAAGCTTAATTTCCTCTGGGTCTTCCTCTTGTTCGAACCTGGCGAACATTTTAACAGTGCGCGAGGCAGGCGCTGACAGATGCGACTCTCCCCTTGGTGGCATGCTCAGGTAAAACTCTTGCTTGGGCTAGTTGGTTCATGCTTGAAGATGTGATGAAAACGGCGCGACGAACGAGGACTAAAGTAGAGCACACACGACGCTGGTCCTGTCGTGCGTGTTCTACGTTTGTCCTCGTTCATCCCACCGCTTTCATTACATCTTCAAGGTGGCATATGCGTGTATTACTTCATAATAGCTTGCCATTTTTTATTAATACAAGAAATAAGTAAAACAAAATTGAGCAATGTCTACCGCTGTCACTTTCAATTTCTTAAAACTGCCGGCCCAATTAGAAAATTGCAAATGTTCCTTCCACCATGTCCGGCCCACGCCTCCTATGACCCAAAAATAAAGGAACATGGAGGATGGGATTAACTGATTATGCAGCGAGAAAGCGATGCTCGTTCAAAGCTGGAGAAATAGCATAACCGCTGAACAGGCACGTTTAAACGGCACAACGCAGGTTATAGATTCGATAAAAGCTGCAAAGCATAGCTTTATACTCGGCGCTAGAGGTCTGCAGGGGCCGGTATCTAGACTGGGTCCGGCCCAATAGTAGCCGCTGCTTCTGTCCGGACACCGAACCCAACTGCGGCCCGCTATCATTACCGGCCCCGCCCGATGTTCATACGGTCGTGCACGCGTGCAGGCCCGTTAGATTTTCATGAAGAAACTTCGCCCTTATAGAAAAAAAAATACGGCAAGCAGTAAACAGACATCTGTGTAGAAGCTGAAAATGTTTCAGAAAGCCAGACATGCAACATCGAGTTCCTACCAGCGGCGAGTGCTTATATACTCAAGCTGTGCACAACCGAAAATATCGGGTTATAGAAAGAGCACTGCAGGCCATCCTTTTCAGTGGCTCGTGAGGAAACACTTTAGAAGAATTTTTTTTTACGATCAGGCTACGCGCCTGAGGGGTACAGTTAACCTGTCCCCCTCTTAAGCGCACTAGGATGCTTGCATTGTTACGGACTTAGCTTTACTTACATGGCGAGGAGACTTCGCATACAGCAATGAGAAATATGGAATCGTATCGTTTTCAAATAGAGAGAGAGAGAGAGAGAGCTCCTCTTCTGGGAAGGGCTGGTAGATTTATAAAGTTCGAACACTCTCCAGATCCCAGGGATTCGCAACCCCAAGGACCACATCCGCATGGGTTAAGCAAACGTCGTCCGTAAATACAAAGTGTCTTCAATTAGTCAGCTTTTCGTAGGTCGGGAACGCAAGCGAAGATGCCATTCTACTCAAGTGGAAAGCATCCTTCGTTAAATAATGGAGCACACTGGGCCGCATTTAACTGTGTGCATGGAGCACTGTGCAGGTATTTGTAGCTGGACGGTAAGGGCCTTTCGCTAGGAGACGTTTCGGAGTCTTCTCTCGTCGACTGGCCAATTTGCTCCTCTGTATCGCCCCCGGTCATCTATAGGCTTCTACTGACGGTGGCGGCTTTGTCGGTACTTCGGGCTATACTCACATCTAGGACTTGTTAGGTCGGGAGGGGGGGGGGGGGGGTAGACTGGCTTTGCAGTGTACCCTCTGCCCCGTGCGTACGCCTACGGCCATGTGCTTAGGAGACCAAGCAGTTCATGCTGTCATGCACGTTTAAAAGCCTTGGACCCAGATCTCAAGCCATCCGGCCAACCACGGCGTGAAGAAACTTTGCCGTGTCGTCTGTGGCTTGGTGTAGCTTTCACCAACCATTACTCGTTCTTAATCGCTATGGCTGACAGCCCTGCATGTGCCATCTGCGGGCATGACGGGACTATATCCCACATTCTTTGTTACTGCCCTGCCTACAGCGCCGAAGGGCAGTCACTCCGCCGTGCGCTGGAGCGTCTTGATCCACGCCCACTGTCGGAAATGAAGATTCTCGGCCACTGGCCGCGGCGATCGTCGGCGGTGAAGGCCTCCAAGGCACTGCTCCGGTTCTTGCGAACTTCTGGCCTGCACGAGAGGCTGTGACTTTAACGAACGCTGACTTTTCATAGTGACTCTCCTTTCTCTTTCATTTTTGATCCCTTCACCCCTTTCCCCCGTTTAGAGTAGCAAACCAATTATTCTTCCGGTTAACCTTCTTCTTCTTCTTCTTCTTCTTCTTCTTCTCCTCAACCTCCCTGCCTTTCCTCTTCTTCCTCCACCTCATGCTGGCATATTCTCACCGTGGGTATGTGCCATTCAGCCTGAGGACATCATCATCATCATCATCATATTCTCGAAGTAAGCGCACCGAACTCTAATCGCCTCAGCTAGGCAGTGGAAAAACATTCTTGAGCCAAAGGTGCCCTCGTATACAGATCGATGGTAACCCATATTAAAGTAGCACAACGAGGACAAAGTCCTGCAGTCAGCCGAGTGAGCATCGATTAAATGGTCGGACTTTGAAAAACACTGCTCAGATCCGCCCGACGTGCCTTTAGCCACAACCTTGAAAATCACTGGTCGGATACATTCGACGTATTAGGGCAAAATATGCCCCGGATCTGACCGTCCGAAAGGGTGAGCGTAAGATACGCAGCCGTGTGGACGTGCCATCTCTTCTGCATGGACTGAACTGCACACGAAACGCATACTTCATTTGCAGAACTCTGGCCAGAATTCCTCGGACGGCGGTCCTTCGTCACAACAGAGAGCCACATTATGGAAATTACAAAACATTAAACGTCTTCACAGAAATTCCGTGCGGTAGCATCAGTGGCTCTGCTGTGCCGTTCCGCCGCTGAGATCGCGGGATTAGATCGGCGCTGAGCGATGCCAGCAGAACACGTCACCGAATCCGGAACCCTTCATTATACGTCTCCCGTCCTCGAACAGGTCGGTTGATCAACATCGATGTTTTAAAACTATAAAAAAACTCTTTAATGAACGGCAGATAGGTTTGCCTAGCAATGAATAGATCAGGAACTTGCAACGTGTGAAATGCACCGTTCAAAACGCACATCGTTTCGCGCCAGTATTGATGCTGCCACCTGCCCACAGAATGGAAAACGCTCTGGACTGCTGCCATGCGTCTGCTCGTGCTTGTGTGCAATCGCGTGCCGCGATTCGCCGCGATTCCGTGTTCGTGCGGCGATGCGATCCATTTTGCGGAATTCTGATTGCCTTGTGAATGCTGGGAGCTCCTAAATGGCTGCACGGAGCGTGGTGCTTTTCCTAGGCCTCATATTTGGGACGATCCGGTTATTTGTTGACGCGGTGTGAGCGCCGTCGTCCCAGTGCCGCAGTCTAGGCCTAGAGCTAGCGCCGATCACAAGGTGATGTGCTGTCTTGTGACGCTATCGGCGTCAACTTATCGGCTCTTCTGTCGCACCGAGATCTGGTGTATTGTTAAAAGTGAGATCTGGCTTTCAGTGATCCGGCTGGGAACGAACTGCGAGTCACTCCCTCAGCACTGAACGAAACTGGTGTCCACGGGGGCGTGCCGGGGCTTCTGATTGCGTGAAGGCTGTATCTACAAACGCCGCAGTTCCTCAGCTATGAACCTTCACCAAGTGCTCACCGGGGCAGTTAACGCTGGAGACCACTGCTACTCTGTCGGAAGCGTCGAAGGCGTCCCCTTTACAGTGAGTAACCGTCCCTGGCGCGCGGTTTCAGCTGCAGGTGTACCGAATAAAAAGAGAAGCTCATTACCGAGTTTCGTCTCCGTGAGCGCGCTGATAACTGTGCACCGGCACCTCCTGCCTGTTTAAAATGCTCCCTCCCCTCCAGTATGCGCTGAAGTTCTTACGAGCGACACATTTTCGATTTCCGATCGCGCTGCACGGCCGCTCACGACTGTCACTTGCATGTCAAATCCTTCAAAATGAATTCCCGTTCACTTGACAGGAAGGGTTCTCTGACCGATTCCGCAGATTTAGAGTGAAATTCTTGTTTTTCAAGGTGTACGGTGCGGGATGCAATATTGTGATATTGGCAAGGAACTTCGAGAGAGTGCAGATCATCCCTGGTGTCTGTCATGGAAATGTGCAAGTCTCCTGCATAGACTGCTCAACTGATATTGGCAAGGTATGTCACTTGCCTTTTCGATAATAACAAGTGTATATTTTTGCGGCGTAGGCTGATTTATGGCTTTGGTTACAATAGATTATCGAGTAATCGTGTTTCGTGCTCGTATTCCACTCATATCGGGCGCACCCACAGTCGATAACACTTTGTGTTTGTTCCCGCGTATGGGCAACACTCGAACATTATCATCTGTTAAGCCGTAGTTTTTTTTTTTTCGTGTGTACTTGTGAAAAGCGCTTTCTCTTGGTTGACCTGTGTAGTTAAAGAAAAAAAATGGGGTGTTACCCACAGTAAAATAGATCTTAATGAAAATCTTCATGATCACTGTTTCGTGCTTATGTCTGTTAAAGTCATCTAGCAGATATGGAGTGCTGGAAGTTCTGTAATGTAACTGATAATTCAATGTCTAGTAAATTCAGCAAATGTTAGTTTGTCAGCATAAATCAAAATATATTTTCATGTATGAGTGTTACCATGAATCCAAGCAAAATAATTATACAGCGACAGATAACACCTCTTTCTTTATTACATTCTTCCTACTGTTGCATGGGCATCTGTGTTAACATGCCTTCAGAATCATGCTAACACATCTTAGGGGTCATATTTAGTTATAATAAATACATACTCAGCAGAACACACATTCAAATCAAGATACTTGGCTCACTTATTTTGCTGCCTGGATGAGAAAACTGGTTGAGGCAAAGGAACCAGCATGTAAGGCCACTCATACGACACTTTTTGCTGCACCTTTTTTAAAACGACGACAGTATGGGATCACACTAACAACTGTGATGTGTTTGGCGCATTCTTAACCACTTCTGGTTGTGGATGGATTTATGGGGTTTAACGTCCCGAAGTGACTCTGGCTATGAGGGATGCTGTAATGGGCGGCTTCAGGTAATTTTGACCACCTGGAGTTCTTAAACATCTGCTGACATAGCACAGTACACGGGCCTCTAGCATTTCACTCCCATCAAAATGCCACCGCCACGGCTGGGACTGAACCTGCCTTTTGGGTCAGTAGCCGAGCACCATAACCACTGCAGCGTTTTCTGCAACCTGAAAGTGTTGGAAAAGGCAGCTATGCATTACAGTGATTGTGAGGTGTCAGGATGCTAAATGGTGCATATTTGAAAGTGCGACCAGTCATTGTATTGAAATGTATTTGGCTTGTAGACTGTACAGCATATCTGGGCACTGACTATTACCTTCTAGCAGCTGTTGTTTACCACTGTGGTTGTGATAGGGTGTCTTGAAGCAAATTAGCTAGTGCACAGATTTGTCTTGGGTAGCCCATGAAGTGACCGGTTTCAATCTTGTAAAGTCAATAAGGGTGCAGGGCATGTTGCACTATCGACTTTTGGCCCTGGCTCTTTCTTATCTGTGCACACACCAGATATACTGGCAGAATTCATACAGTAGTCAGCTGTAGTGTTCAGTCAATTGTTTCATTCTTGCCACACGCATTTTGTGTCAGACAGCAGTGGTTTCAATCTCATTATATGTGTTTTTGTAACAGATTGCAGCTGCATACGGAAAGCAAGTAGCTATTTTTGAACCATCACCGCTCCTCCAACAAACATCGGCTCATGTAAGCTGCTTTTTGACATCTCCAAAGGCACGCAGGTCCAGTGCTATGGATCCTGGATTTTAATTTGTGTTTTTTGTTCCCATTCTCCCAAGAAATTGGACTACAAATGGATTCAGACAGCCACAATACGAATGGACTACACTGTATCCGTGCTTTCTTGGAATTTAGAAGGTAATAAAACTTTCTTTATGCATATAAGTACCCATTCAGTGTTCAGTGTGGTGGCATTTAAAGTGTGGCATGGATCTTACCTGATCTGTGCGTTTGCATTTTTGAGCATGCAGTTTTGATACTAATCTAAAAATAAAAAAAATTATATTAAACTAATTAAAATATTTTGTGGTAAGAAATACTTTGAAAAGTGGTCCCAAAAATACCATGACATTTGGAAAGCACTCCTTTCATTAATTCTTTATTTATTGTTTGTCTGTGGTGCTGTATGTTGCCTCAACCTATTTTTTTTATGTGAATATACTGGAGAAGCGTGCGAACTCATGATGCTGTAAGTGCAAAAAGTAAAGATAGATTACTTGGTACTGTTCATGTTACTCAAGTTGGGCATCTGCAGCAGGGAGCTTCTGCTTCAAAATAAACATGCATTAGGAAAAGTTTATTACAACTCTGTCTTGCGATACGAGTTTCTGTGTGACAAAATAATGAATTGGAGCCATGTAGTGCATATCTTAATGCCTGCAGTTTAAAAACAAGTAGGATTACGTGGAGTGAAAGTGGCTGCTGCTGTTGTTTTGAGAAATTGTTTTTGAGCTGCACATTTTAGCTTCAGACAAGCTTGCCTGTGCCTTTCTGGGAAGTGTTCCAGTTTTTGTTGGGCATTTTGTTACAGGCACACGGCTTCTGACAGGTGGCGAGTGGATACAGATGTGGAAGTGCACTGTTGAGGCAGAGGGCGATGCTTTGCGAGGGGAAGAGGCGGGAAAAACAGGACCGTCTCAACCAGCTGGCCATTCGAGTGTCTCCTTCCACCTGGGCAGTGACGAGGCAGCACCAACACTCCCGGAGGAGCCTGCCTCGTGGGACTGCATATGGCAGTGCAGGTGTGCACCGTCCCCTCTCTTATTTGCTTTTGCTTTGTTTTGTTTTACTGCCTCCGGTTTGGAGCATTGTAGAGTGGAATGGCTGCTTTGCGTGAAGGCCAGAAAAAACATGGTTGTTTAGCTCAGTGCATTGCTGAACTGATGAAGAAACAGCAAGCATAAAGCACATCATGAAAATTCACGTGCATCATACAATAGCGCCTCGATGATACGATTCCAGTTTACACAAATTTCGTGATGATAAGAATTTGTGAAATGCCCTGGTCAGACAACATGGTGTACAATAACCAGATATGTGGATGTTGCAAAGAACCACCGCTCCACTGCTGATGATTTGAACATGCGAGCCACAACCGCACCCTCGAGCACCAAGTACTAGCTGCCTATACGCTGCCGATGTCACAATCACCAGTCGCATGGTACGCGCCGCGAGCAGGGAGCAGCAGCATGCGACCAGCACAGCGCTGACTGTGCGAGTCAGCGGTGGCGCATGGCCACAAGTAAATCCCGTCAGCTGAAAACAGATTTGCTTAAATTCGGCATACGAATTTGCGTCGTTTAGATGATATGAATATTTTTAGCGACCCCATGAAATTCGTGTGATCGAGATTCCTCTGTATGATAAAACGCCATGTAGCCATCACTGCCCAATAACATCGGAAAAAATTAAGGAGGGCACTTAAGGCTTCCTACATGCTTTGAATGCAAAGGCATTGTTTCATCGTGAGCTTTCTTGCAACGTTCATTAAAGTTTCCTTCGTTTCTAATGACACTCCTTGCCAAGAAGTAATGCGGTTTTGTGGCCTATGGTTTGCATGCTCGCCTCGAAATCTGCAGGTCCTTGGTTGAATTTCCTGCACCTTCGGAAGAAATTTCATTTTTTCTTCTTTGCTGAAGCCTTCACTATCTTACTGCTGTTATGCGAGAGCATGATGACATCACTGAGGAATTTCATGCCATGGACGGCGACAGACGGCAGCTTTTGTGCTCATGGGACGCATAATGCTTTCGCATTAATACAATGTTGATTGGAACCAAAGCCGCATGCAATTATTGATTTTGACTGATCATGTTAAAAAATTCTTATCAGTTCGTCAAGGCCAATCAGGTGATTTACTGTTGTTCTCAGACTGGATGAATATGTGGCACAGACAGACTAAAGTATGAGTCTCTTTGCATCAGTTTTAAAACATAAATGTTTTAAAATAGCCGTAGTTTTGCTACAGGGAATGTAGACTTCTTGCACACAGCAAAGTGAACCTGATTTGCTGTCACATTGTGATGTAGTACAACGATGGTTATTTGTTAGCTTTATGGTAACATAATAGTTGACAGATGTGAGAGGTGAGAAAGCAAGGGACCACTGACAGTACAACGTTCATATTTGGACTCCTCTCATTCTGCTTGCTTTCTGTTCTGTCCCCATGCTTATTTTTGTTTGGTTACATTGCAGCCATGTAGTGTCCAGAGTATTAAAATTTTGTATTGCTTTGGGCTGCAATGTGCTAGAGCTGCTCTCTTCAGTAATTCTCAGCTTTGCTTGTTTATGTTGATGTACACGGCACTTACATAATGGAAGCACTCGCGTAACGAATGGTTCTTATTTTGTTTGTAAAAATTTAAGTGTGTGCTTAAGTGTACTGTCTCCCCATGGGTTGAAGTACTGTCTTATACCTTTAGTATTGCTGGTATAGTAGGCCAGTAAGCTTGGGGAATATTACTGGAATAGAATAGACAAAGGAATTTTTGCATTATACTGGCCCATGTCTCGCACGCGACTTTACTTGTATTTTAATTCCGAGGACCAAAATGTCATGCCCAGAGGTGGATTTACTTCTTTAAAGGCTTTACTGCAGTAACAAAGACTGATAGTTGCCATGTGATCTGGAAGTTCTTCTGGCACAATTGTATGAACCCTCTTAGCAATGTTGTATGTTCACACTGCACTTAATAGCTCCTTGTACACAGAAAGCGGCTCGTTTGAAATGCTTTCATGATGGATTGCTTGAGTAGAACAATACTGCTTCTACTTGATGACAGTCACAGTGCTCCCGTGCATCTTCGTGCTGCAGTTATGTAATTTCTTTACTCTGAAGTGAGTGTTCAGAATACCTGGCGCTGCTTTTAATGAGCTGGCTTGGCTAAAGAGTTATGTAGTACCTGTTTAAGCAAGTTTTTGTTTGTATCAAGTAAATGATTTGTTTCTACCGCATTATACTTGCAGTGTTTGCTGAATTGTAACACTAGGCTATGAAACTTGCTTTGCAATGCTTTTCAGAAGCCAGTTTTAGCTGGAACTTTACCTAACTGATTGCGCATCCTTTTGTGTGCACACTCCGTAGTCTTTTCTGTTATATTGGAGCATGGACATTCAGCCTATAGCAAGGCTTTAGCTTTACTGGATTACTGGAGCCGAATAATTTTTTTTTTTTTTGTCATTCATGAAAGACAGATCTATTACAGCTACTTTTTTTCCGCAGGACATCCCAACCAGTCAGCTTCCTGCGCTTCTCTCCAGATGGCACCTTGTTTGCATCTGCTGGAAAATGCGACCGTCTTGTAAAGATATGGCACAAGAGCCAGCATAAAGGTGGGTCTGTTTGGCACCTTCATCTGCGCACACATCAACAACTTAGTTCTGATCACGGACAGAAGGCATAATGCATGATGAGTATAGTGTATTATACTAGACTGTGCGTGCATGTGTGCATGCGTGTGTGCGTGTGCGTGTGTGTGCATGTGTGTGTGTAACTCAAGGTAGTAGTGGCTTATGATTTTGTGTGTGCAGTGTGTGACCCTGGTGGGAATGCCAAGATGTCTGGAATGCAAGCTGATCGGGGCTGCACCTTTGGATTCGTATATGCGGCCCACCCACGAGCCGTGACAGGACTCTCGTGGCGCAAGACCAGCAAGTTTATGCCCCGGCAAGTTCACTCTTTGATGTATTTGTGTCATTGTAGGAATGTTATCACAGCGTCATTTTAATAGATTTCAGCCTCTGTTTACTAAGAGGCAGCAACAAACCATTTAAATTTAGTTCAGTGAAGATTTTTGGTTAATCTAAATTATTTGGTTTTACATCTGGGGATTCCAGAGTGAGCGATGAGGGGCTAGTTGGTATGACAGGATTACAAAATATAAAACAGAGCAGGGGACAAGACACAGGAGAGGAGCAAACAGGATGAGTTCGGACTAACAACTGATTTATTGGAGTGAAACCCCTTTCTTTCAAAAGCAATACGCATGCGCCACAAACACTCAAAGCACCACACCCAACGAAATCTTCTTATCAAACCAAGAAAGTGAAGCTCTTTCTTGTACAGGTGTATTGATGCCTCACTAACACACTTATCAGGCAAACAGGACTGAGTTCGTCCTCTTTGCTGCTCTCCTGTGTCTTGTCTCCCACTCAGTTTTATGTTTTGTAATCACATCTGGGGAGTCGTGAATTATGAAAAGATTGTAAAATCAACACTTGTACTATCAAACACTTCTACAAAACATTTTCCGTGTTTGTTGCAAACATTAAAATGGTTATTATTTGTGTAACTGAGTAATCTGTTCACACTTAACAAGTCTATTCGGTTGTTGTTGAATGCTGGTAAGTTCTTTAACAGAGCTGATGTGTAAACTGTGTGAATGGCCATCTTGGTGGCTGCATTCTCCCCCTCCTTCATTACGGCCCTTCGATACAACTGAATTGGTACTACGCAGGTTGCACAGTCGAGCAGGCTTACTCATGCGAAGTTCCTGCTGAAATATGAGCTTCTCTGTTCACTGTTTGATTGCTATCTACGCATGAAGAACGTCCCATGTGTTGCAATAAAAATGTTGATATATATTTTTTGTCATGGTTGTGTGCTGCTTTTTTCTTTCTCAGAGGCTCAGTTGCAAACATGCTGGTCACGTCATGTCGAGACAACATCTGTCGGCTCTGGGTCCAAACCTTGCTTCCCGAGGATGGGCTGATCAACGTGCAGCAGATCGAAGCCCTTGCCAACCAGACACCACGGCTACAGACACAGCGCCACAGACAGCGTATACTTCAGAAACTACGACACATGAAGTGAGCATGCATGTTGAAGTTCTTGCTTTAGGTCTACATAATAAAGTGTACGTTTGGTGGCTAAAAAAAAAATTGCAGTGCCAAACCAGGTGTTGTATGACCCAGACAGAGGCATGTGCATCTGTTTTGAGTTTAATGATATTGTGTGAAAAAAAAAATGCAGATAAAGAAAAGGAAGTACTGTATGACACCAATGTCACAGAATTGTTTGCAAGTATTGCAGCATTACTTTTACTTTTGCTGTGTTGGTGCAGATGAATGAGGTCTACAATGAAGACAGTTTTCAGAATGCTATTAAGGAGTTCAGGTAAATTGTCTTGAATTCAGGGCACATTCGGCTGTTTGTTATTTATTGTAGTCACAACCCACGAGCAGGATGAACTTGTGATTTTCACTGCTTGTAAACTGCTGAGGCAGCAGTTATGCTGAAGATTTTAATTATTCCTTCAGTATTTTCACAGAACTAATAAAAATATGCTATTCTGCTTGCAGGTGTTCACTTGATTTTGAATAGTTAACTATGTGGTCTCATAGTGCCCTGCATCCTCTTTCATTTGCTCTGATAAAAAAAAAAATCAACAGAGGATGCCCTTTTCGGTAAAGTTACAACTTGCTCATTGCTGCTGCTTGCACATTTTCTGTTTGGCAAAGTAGTAAAGAAGTTTTTCAGACGTGTGTGGTGGTTGTCATGCTTTAACAGACAATTTTTTGATGAGCGAGTGACTGAATCAAAATTTCTGCTTGCTTGTGTGCTTTCACGTCAAATGCAGTTTAAAACAAACATTTACATATCAGCTTTTATGTTTACTAACTGGAAAAAAAAGCATGCAGTGTGTTAGGTCATTTTGGGGCGTGGTTTGTGGGAAAGCAGCCTTGGCCTCCTGGCCATGCAATTAACAATTTGCATTGAAACAAGTAACTACTACAAGTAACTACTACTAGTAACTATTACAAGTAACTACTACTAGTACAAAAATTTTTGCAGCTTTGTTTTTCGTCTGAAAAAACATTCAAGATTTTTCACCTTGGTACATGTGGCTTCCCCTGGGGCTTTTTATTCTGGCCTCATAAAAGTGGCTCTCTTACCAGAGTCAGCCTCGTTTCCAGTAGAGCAGGAAGCAGAAACAGTGGTTTGACAACTGTTTGCTCCCGTCCAGCCAACTGTCACGAGAATGTCTGAGGCAGCTGTCTAGGCTGCTCGCTTCTAATACAGCAAAACCTTGTTAAGGTGCACTCACGTATCTGGTAGTTCCGCATGAGATGCAGTAATCCCCGACTCAGCTTCCATTAAACATCATGCATTTGGCACCTGCTTTTGACGTTGTGGCTTATTGCAAACATCTTGGATAGCACATAGCTACCACCATGTACGAGGCCGAAAAGGTATCTGGTAAGCATCTGTGAACCATGCCGCTCAAAGCACGGAAGCTTCACTGGTGCTCCTAAAGTGTAGATCATCTCTTTGCGTCAGTGCTGTTATGGCGCAGCACGTGACAAGAGCGCTTGTAGCGGCTGGCATGGCCCGAGAAGGAGCAGCCTGGCGACCTTGCAGAATGCACTCCCCCTTCCCCTTTCGCATAGCTGGGAGCACTAGTGAGAGCCTCAACAAGGCTCAACAAGAGAGCCGCATCCCATACTTCACACGCTGTTAGTTGGTACAGCCTCAAACTAGTAGCTGCAAGGCTGCCTCTGCAGCAGACTAAAATAACAGATTTCTGTAGTCTAAAGTGAATAAAAGCTCATTCTTTATCATGCAAGTGAAATTTGAGCTATTTTAGGTTAGGGTGTAGTGCCGCTTTGTGCGTAGTCTTCCTGCAGTCCTGTGAGGTACGCCTTAATGAGATTTTACTGTACTAACATATAGTGTATAAGGCATGGTAGAAAAGTATCCAACCTTATTTTTTTTTTGCGAACACCTGATGGATATGAAACAAGCGTGCTTGCATCAGCCGACTTTGAAACTTTGAGCGCATGCGCAAATTTTTTCCCGCCTGCTGATAGCGTCAGTCGCTGGGACGTAGCATATGAGTGAGGCATTGCGCAGTACTCTCATTGGTTTTTTATTGCAAGGAAAATGGCGGAGCGACTGGAGCAGCGCTACTGCATCAAATTTTGCCAAAAACTGGGCGAGAGCCAAGTGCAAACCATTCGGAAGATTGAGACGGCTTTTGGTGACGATGCTATGAGCAGCACACAGATTAAGCAGTGGTACAACCGGTTTAAAGACGGCCGCACATCGGTGGAGAGCAAGCCACGCTCCGGTCGGCCATCAACATGCCAAAAGGACCAGGTCATTGCCGAAGTGAATGCTGTGGTGATGCGGGACCATCTTGTGACTATCCGAGAAATTGCGGAAGAGGTGGGCATCAGCACTTTTTCTGCAGATTACATTATCACCGAATATTTGGCCATGAGGAAAGTTGCGGCGAAATTCGTGCCGAAGCTGCTCACGATGGAGCAAAAGCAACTTCGTGTCGAAGTCTCACAGGACATGCTGGATTCCACAAACAGTGACCCCGACTTCATGAACACCATAATCACTGGTGACGAGTCTTGGGTGTATGGGTACGACCCGGAAACCAAATCCCAGTCGTCACAGTGGAAGCATTCCACGTCACCAAGACCAAAGAAGGTCCGCCAAGTGCGCATCAACGTCAAAGTGATGCTGACTGCTTTCTTTGACTCCCGCGGTGTGGTACACCACGAGTGCGCACCACAGGGTCAAACAATCACCAAAGAGTACAAAAGATGCACCAAAGAGCACTACAGGGATGTCCTCCGTCGCCTACGTGATGCTGTGCGGCACAGGAGACTGGAGTTGTGGTCAACAGGAAATTGGCGCATCCATCACGACAATGCTCCTGCACATTCCTTGCATTTGATTCGGACTTTTTTGATGAAAAACCAGACTCCTGTAGTTCGAAAGGCTCCTTACTCTCCTGATATGGCCCCCTGCGACTTCTGGCTGTTTCCCAAAATCAAGAGGCCATTGAAAGGAGCGCAAGAGAGGACATTATGGTTGCAACGACAGCTGAGCTAAACTTCATTCCGAAAGAGGCCTTCTCGGAATGCTTCCAACAATGGCAGCACCGCTGGGAGGAGCGTGTGGAGTCTCAAGGAGACTACTTTGAGGGTGATTAGGTTTCCAACGCTCCAGTTTTGTTAGTTTTTTTTCTTTGGCCAAAGGTCGGATACTTTTCTGACAGACCCCGTATGTGGTTTCCAGCTAAACTGTACTAACAAAGCATGCAGTGCTCATTTTGATACCATGTGGGTGTTTTCTTTGGCAGGTCTCTCAGTGAGTACCAAAGACGACAGGCGGCACAGAGTGGCAAGGAGCCACGTGAAACAATCCCATCACTGCCCAGCACATACAGCGTGCACGACTTCCACAGCTTTGGGCTCCAGGGCTCGGGTGTGGCACCGGGCTTGCATTTTCATCTGGCAGCCAGCATCAATGCTGAGACTGGTAACACTTTACCCCGTTGCATGCTGTATTATACTGCAGCTTACCTAACAGTGAGCCCAGTGTCTTGAGAGCCCTATAAAGTCTATTGTAGATAGGATTTTTGACGAGAACATGATTGCAATTAACAGTCCAGTTAGATAGTTACAAAAGAAAGCTGTGTAGCTTACCGAAATTGTTGTAGTTTTAAGATAAGTTTTTTCCAGGTGTAAGGATTAAGCCCTATGCAGTCACAGGGCTATTGCAGTTGCTCTATGGGGCAGCTTACAAAATTTTTTAAACTGTGGTTAATGGCACTGTTCTCTTAAGCTGTCAGTGTGGCTTCAATTTTCCACTTGCTAGCTGTGCTGGCTAGCTTGGTTGACAGAACAAGCTCAGTTGGTCTCGTATAGAATGTGGTCATGCAAACTTGACGAGGGCACAGGAGGAGGAGGAGTGGGCCTTGTACAGACTTCCAGATTTTGTTCACAAACATTCAGCCCTCAGATATATATGTACATATATATATATATATAACTCCACCTGTTGCATGATGGGAGCCTTTGCCGCTTTGCATTTTATGCAAAAGGACCACAGCCAAGTTGGCGGTGGTCCTCTGTTCAGTCTGCATACTAGGATGAAATTATCAATTATGAAATTATCAATTACAAGGATTTGGGAAGTACGTACAGCATAATTTAGCTGTTTGGTTGCACTCAACTTGTTCTTTATTACTCACATTTTATTTTAATTAAAAGATTTTTATTAAAGATGTCACTGACTTTGCAAACTATAGCTTGTAGCTGATACAGGGCAGCACTGCTGCTTGCAGTATGTGGAAATAAATTTTGCAAAAAATTCAGCAGTACTGAGAAAAGCTAGTTCCTAGTGGCTCAAGCTATTTATTCCTTTAAGACACAGATGTTTTGCAAAAGCTGTTAATTAAAATTATTTGATTACACGAATACGTCTGCCTCATTGGATTCAGGCATGTGATGATTGAGTGGGTATATGATGACAGCAGAATACTATAATAAAAAAGCAAGCAGCAATGATGGATCAAGAAAGTGAGTGATGGCTTTTCAATTCTTTTAAAATTAATCTACGACATGGCAGTATCACAATAAGTAACTGCATCTCGAAGCAGTTTCATGGTATTTCTTTGTGTC
This sequence comes from Amblyomma americanum, assembly GCA_030143305.2. NCBI lineage: Eukaryota > Metazoa > Arthropoda > Arachnida > Ixodida > Ixodidae > Amblyomma > Amblyomma americanum. Next base: position 154,087 of record JARKHS020021883.1, read on the forward strand.
TGGCTTGTCTGATGCCTCATGAAGAATGTTGCATGTTAGCTCTTCCTTGGTGTAGGCAATGTCCTTGTATTATACACCATTAAGACTGACTGCAACGACCGTGTACAAGCAGCCCCCTAATTCTCCTCAAAACACCAGTTGACAGGCAGATGAAGGCCAGCTGTCATTTCTTGGTCCAGTGACAGGGTTGTGTTGACTGTAAAACAGTGAAAAATTCGTTTCAAAAATGTTCAGGAGCAGCTGATTTAATAATTCTCAGTTTTCACAGTTGCACATTTGTTTCTTTCTATGTGAGTTTATATGCTTACAAGCCTTGGCTCAATAGAGGAAGCCTTGTTTCTGCTTGGATCACCTTTTAGATACTTCAGATTTGTGGCTTCTCTGCAGACATCCCTCTGGTGCCAAGCATGAGTGGAGCTGCCTCAGGCAGTGGTGCCCAGGAGCCCAATTTTGTGCTGCACTGGCTCAACAACAAGGAGATGTCATTCAGCAGCGCCACTGAGCAGCTGATCCAAGAGCTGAGCCTGAAGGCACTGCAGGCTCGGCGAGAGCAACACCGGCAGCAGCTGGCTGCTCAGCGCAAGGCTGCTGAAGAGGCTCAGGATGAGGAAAACCGGGAGGAGGCCATGGAGCCAGACGATCCAGACGCAGCCGGCAGTGCGTAGCCTCGTATATTATGTCGAGAGCTTATTTGCTGTGAGGGAGTTGCTGTTCATCAACAATGTCGTGCTGCTCCCTTTGCTGCTGTTTGTATTTAACTTTTATGAATACCTGCGCTGTATTGGTATTTTCATTTTGATGGTCAGGTCAAAGAAGTCAGATGTTTTCAAACTGTGTCCAGTTTGATGGAACTGTGTTGCTGTTTTGTGGGAAAGTCATTTCCATTGGCAGCCTCATTAAACGTACCAAAAATTTGCGGTACCGCTGTCACCATGCATGGTTTTGTGTACTACTTGAGAACAATCAGTCGACGAAATTGTTTACTTCGCTTATAAAGATGTTACACTGGTACATGGTACCTACTGAATGCAGTTGGAAACTGTCAGAAGGCCAAGACACAAAAAAGTGTCTGTTGTTGCTTGTGCCAGATAGGATGTGGACCCTAGTTACAAAACATATTGTAGTAACATTTGAAGAGTTTGCGTCAAGGTTAAAATATCCAATGTTTTTAGGTACTACATTCACATTAGATACGACAATTTTTATTAACCATCCAGGAAATAGGCAATATGAAAGCGTGCAATAATGTTAACCTTGGGTTACTGATGTGGTCCTGGATGAACTAAAACACATCACAGTAAAACCTCATTAAGGCATACTCGCTTAAATGAGGACACAAGGATCAAATCGAAAAATCCTTGAAAAAAATTGAATTTTAGAAAACATCAGATTTGGTATCCTTAAGATCTTTTTAATTATATCCTGAAAACTGTTCTTTGAAAACAGCCAAGAAGTGACTTTAAATAGCTTTTGTGACTCTAGGTAGCAAAAGACTGGCTGAAATATCGGTGCAAATGCCAGTTTTCTCCTACTTGTTTCTGACCTAACTTCCCTGTTTGCAAAAAGCATAGCAAAAAAAAAAATACGCATAGCATGGCAATAGCTTCATGGGTTTTCATGTGGTTTGTTACATTGTGTTCCATGATAAATTCTTTATCCAGTCACGTTCCTGTATTTCTGAAATGCTTTCTTGTTTTATCACTCTGTCACTGATTTGACATGATGATAGTGAGCACATTAGGCAAACGTGGTTATAACGTTTTGTTAGAAAAAAATCTGCTTGCTAAAAATATTTGGAGAATGGCACTGCACCTACTATTCTTTTGGGTAAACTGAAGAGTGACTGGATGCTCCTACTATGTTTTGGCATAGCAATGAAGATTATAAAAATTTGTAATCTTAAAACTAAGGTATTTCAGTGCATTTGGTATTTAAGCATTCAGTGGACTTCCCAGTAAGCATACCAAATTTCATTGTTCTACACCAAGAAATACTAAGAAATTTCACCTCCTATCCCTGCATCCCCTTTTAAGTGGTAGGTCCGCTTTGGGCATAGTTGCATGGAATCCCCGATTCAGCTCCCAAGTTCATGTATTTGGTGTCCACTTACGAGGTAGTGGCTTATCGTGAATGTCTGTTAGCGTGTACCTTTCACTGCATATGAGGTAAATGTGGTCTCTTGCAAAGCAGCCATGAACTACAGTGCACAAAGCAAAGAGACCGCACTGGTGTTTCTTATGTGTAGATTATGGCGACATGCCGATACTGATATGACACAGCATGCCACATGCACACTTGCAGCTGCTAGCACACCTGCATACCCTCGCTGTACTGCCACCTTTCCATTCGCAGTCCCCGGTGCTCAAGCAGTCACGGTCCGAGCTGTGCAGATGTACCCATTGCTATTGCTATCACTTATCGTTGTAGCGTGACTCTGCTTTTCCGCAGCACAGTGGCCACGTAGTTTAGGCTGGCCGCAGTGCACTTTAATTTTCATGCATTTGCCATAGCCACCATTGCCGGTTTGCTGTCTGACCAGTGTCACTGAATGGCTGCGATTCGGCTCCATCTCATTGTGTTTTTGCATTGTTGGCATTGTCATCAATCGCGTGCTTCCCACATTTTCTGCTTCCCTGGTGGTGTCACTTCCCCATGTGTCTAGCATCGGGGCAAAGCTCAGAGTGTTCACCACCACCGGCGACAGTGCCTGTGAACGGCTCTTCACAGAAGTTTTGCACCGGGAAGGCGCTGTGGAAACTGTCAGCTTTAGCGTGTTTAGCGGCATAGAAAGTGCAGTGCAGTTGAGAATTCTCCAGTATGGTCGGATTGTGACATTGTTGCCTCTGTCACTGATGAAACATCATCCAATGCAAGCGAGTTGATGAGTAAGCTGAAGACAGGTAGGGCCCTGCTGTTGGAGCAAATGCATATGCGCCGGACATGCTTCATTTGTTTGCCTAAATACTGGGCCGAATAGAGCAGCCAGGACCTGGTTGAATGCCTTCGAGGCTGCGCTAGCTTTGAGGCCACCTTGGTAGCAGAGATAAATAACAGACTTCACTGGTCCTTTGAGTATAAAAGCTTCCATGTGTGCCTTTTTTCATGGAATACGTTGGGTATCATCTTTAGCAGGTCAGTGAATATATTTAAGCTGTTTTTGGTTTGGACGCACTGTCTCTGCGTGCATATTTTTTCTGCAGTCCCGTGAGGTACGCCTTAATGAGGTTTTGCTGTGATGTGAACAGAGCCCAAATTTTTTTTTATTTCTTTTTCACGAGGAGGCCTAGAATGTTGAGCTGATATACTGTGAAATTAAAAGTAAGAAAACTGCTGGAAATGTGAGCATGCTTGCGGGTAGCAGTTCATGTGTTGCCCATCCCATGTCTCAGTTATAAAGCACCTCCAGACTTGTCTTGTCAAGGGGCTCCAAGGACAGATTGAAGTTCGCCTGTATTGACGTGGCACCACTTTCTAATCGCAAAGAGACCACTTTCACTGAAAAGGGAGCTGTTATAAGCTAGAAAACACCCCCCCCCCCCAAAAAATACAGGTGTCATCGTCGCTGGCCAACTTCGCAAGTAAAATGCGTGCGTTGACACTGGTTTTGTGACAGAGGCTATGCTACACCACCATTCACTTCAATACAGTGGCAGCCTGTCCTTTTCAGCTAGGGTGTCGCGAGTTTCAATCGAATGGTGGGAAAAATTTTAAATTCAGTTTTCTCGGTGATAAATGAGTCTTTCGCTGCTGGAAAGAATGTCAACATAGCCAGAAAGAGCCAAAGAATAAATTTTTTCTGACAACTAATTGAATGGAGTTGATGTCAGTGTCGCTTTAAGTGACACTTCTTCCAATTTATAACACAGCTCACGTACAGTGGCCATTGTGTACTACTGACTCTCACTAATTGCACAGCTAGGGTACGTGGTTTACACAGATGTGCGAACATAATCGAGCACACAATTGAGTGCAGTTTTACTACGTAAAATGTCGAGCATGAGCACATGACGGCTTACAGGTTTCTGTAGGAAAGTGTTGGTGTAGCAAGCTTTGTCTCACGCTGAATGCTCGTCTTGTGCAGCTTCCAAAGCCAGCTGGCAAGGTAGATCCGGCCTGAAATCGCTGAGACTTGGAAGCGTGGCAACCACGGCAGCTCCACCCGAGGAAGCGATGCCAGCTTCCCAGTCTGTGAAAGCCTTCTCGCCAGCTTCGTCTTCAGCGTCTTTAGCCACTGAGGCCTCTGGCAAGAATGTAGAGGTGCGGGAAGGTCGCATTGCTTTTGTGACTTATATTCTGTGTGTGATGGATGTAGCGCACAAGCCCATATCAGTGCTCAGAGAGAAGTGGAATTAGATGTAACACATAAGCCAATCTGAGTGCTCACAGAGCAGAGAAATGCTCTGCAGTGATAATGCTTTCTGCACGTTTTATACTGTGTGTCCACTTTTGTTTTATGCAGCGAAAGAAGCAACTGCAGTGTGTTGGCGTGTCTAACATTTCTTCTTTTGCGCTTTTATGTGTAGTTCTGGTGTTATATATATCATTGCTTCTCGGCCTCCTGTGGCTAAGATCAGAGTGTAATTAAATATCAAAGGAAGTGTTCTTTAAAATTCAGATATGTTAATCAACTTGCCCGGAGCCATTTTTTGCTGCAGATAAAGGCATTATATTTTGCCTGGTGCTTTTGTGATAAATTTATAAGTCGATTGTTATTGCATTTCACAAATGGAAAAAAAGCAGCTGGCTACTCATGTCTTGGTGACTTAGCACTTTTTCAGCTTTGCTCTGCATTACTGAAAAAGGAGGTGGAACAACTAAGCAGAAATTAATTTTGCTCTCTCCTTGTGTTTGAAGAAATTTGTTCCTCCAAACGAGGCTAATTTTAAAAGCGGAGTAAAAACTCGAATATATTTTTTTGTCAATTTTCTTCATTCTATTTTTTAAGATGATGAAATGAGCTAAAAAGAGTGGGTGTGCTCTGCGTGTGCCTCTCTGTGACAGCAGCAGTCACTGGGAAATGCCCTGGATCGCAAAATAGAGTCGCTGTTGCGTGAGTGGCACCAGAGCCCCGACCTGCTGTTCAGCATTCATCCGGTCGACGGAAGCTTTCTCGTTTGGTGAGCATCTCAGTAGGGTCTGTGCTTACAATTCGGGCACTTCTCTATACCAGCAGTTCTCAAGTTGTTTTACCTGCGAGGAATCTGGGCGGTTTTCCGAAGGTGTTGAGGACCCCTGCGACTTTGCTCTTGTTCATTCGTGCCTGACATGCATGCAAGAAAGAGCATTCAAACGCAAGTTCCCTCAAGAAATAATTCAAATGATGATTGGCTGCAGGGTGAAACAGTCTGCTGTGGGCAACTGCAGTATGATAGTGTCAAAGTAAAAGTGGCTGTAAAAAGAATGACAGCTGAGGCATGCATGGATTTAGGTTTCGAGGGAACCCAGAAAGCACTCTAAGGAATCCAAGGGTTCTGCGGAATACAAGTTTGAAAATCCCTGTTCTAGGCCATGTCTCAAGACATGCTAGAAAGCAAAAATGGCATAGCATTCTGAATAGAAAGAAAGTAAGGCTGTCAATCATTATGCAGCCTTTAGTGGTAATAGGCTTTTCTTGCAAGCAGGTCCTGTCTTGCAGTACTGACAAAAAAAAAGAAAGTTGAAAGTTAGTACTGGCGGGCAAGTCATAAATTATTTGTGCAAAGTGTTTGCAAGGAAGTTATGAAATATCAAGGAGCAAATTTCAGATTTGAAGTATAAAAACTGCTGCTTGTTGTGGGCATGAGTCTTGTATGCATTGCGGTAATATTTAACAGGCAAGCATATCTATTTTTGAGTCTTGAATTGTTAAATCTTTGCCAGCCTTTGTCAAGGAGGTTCAGTGCCTATGGCATTTTGCTTTTATGCACGAGGTTGGAGTTTTGATACCTGCTGTACTTGCGGCATTGCAGTAGAGATGAACTGCAATAACACTTGTGTATTGAGACCTGGTGTGTGCTTAGAACTTCACTAGTTGAAATTTTCTGAGAACCTCTAATATAGTGCTCCTGCTATCCTAGATGTTGCTGTGGAACATAAAAATGTTTCAGGTCAAATGCATGCAAGTAGAATTATCTAGCATTAGGAAACCAATACAGTGGGCTCTCTTAATGCTGGCCTCTCTGTGTTCTGCGGTTCCCTCTTGTGGGCCCCCTCTGTGCAGGCTGGTGGACTGGCTGGATGAGTGCAGTCCTGGGTCGTTCCGCCAGGCCCTGGTGAGCTTCTCGTCGCGCATTCCGGGTGCCATCCCGCTGGGGGATGCGGCCACCCTGTCGCACCACCTGGCCCTGTACCTGCCCACAGCTGGCCTGGACCTGCGCACCGTCCTGTCGGGACTCGGGGCGTGGGCCCAGCCGAGCCCCCTCACTCCTCTCATTGCTCCCACCCTGGTGCTTCCACCCCAGCCAGCACAGCAACAGCAGGGACAGCAGGCACACCAAGTCAGTGGGAGTGCTGCTCGTTTGCAAGTTTTTATGGTGTGGTGAGGAAGACAGCAAGCTTGCAATGAAGTAGAACCTCGCTGTTGCATTTCTGAAAAAAAGCGCAGGAAAAAAAACTTACATTTCAGGGCAAATGTATGATCCAAGCCACCTGTTTTTTTTAAATGTAGGTGCTGAATGAGGTACAGAGGCATTTATATTGACAATTTCACTTCATAACAATGTCGATTAGCGTATTTCTTGGCACAAGGCATGAACAACTCCTTTTTTTCGCAATGCAAGATCTTTTCCTCACTGTTCTTGAATCCTTCACCCTCTTGCACTAATGCGCTGCGGGGAAGCCGCTGCCGCGGCTGTTTATCGCAGCGATTTTGCTCTTCATGCCGTGTCCCCCAGACACAGCCCGCTCATATGCAAGCATATTTCTGTAGCTCCTGGATACCCTGTCCCCTTCCCCTTGGGCACTACGAAGAAGCAGCTGTGTTTCTCTTCATGTTGCAGCACCGTGGGAACGGCCCACTGTCATGTTGGCGCATTTTTTTTTTTTATGCTTCACCTTTTTCACTTGAACACTGCAGAGGATCCATCAGAACGGATGACTGCCGCTGAATTCTTGTTGCTGTCCCAGGTTCAGCTTATTCTCATGTTTGCGCATATGCGGTTAATCACTGAATGGATTGTGCGACCAGAATTGGGCAAGATTTTGAACCTAGTAGCTGGTAAATCGTATTTTCCGAGGACGCATTAACCAAAAATTAGTGTAACTCTATCGGATATTTATATTGTCGGTGATTTTGAGTGTTTGAACTGGGAGGGAAATTGCATGAACCAGGAATGTATCAACGAGGTTCTACTGTATTCCATACTTCTAAAGGATTTAACTTGCTGTTTTTCTGGGTTATATATTGTTTTGTATTATAGTTTTGTGATAGCAAGTGCAATTATAGTGAACTTTGTGGCATGCTGGACCAATGTGCTGAACTGTTAAAATACGAATTTTAGGCTTTAAATGTAAAAAGTGCAACAAATTATTGCTGTGGCATTGTTCTGGCAAAGTGGGTCAGTGATTTTGTATGTTCCTCATTTTAGTTGGAGGGCACGCTTGCCTTGTCATTGCTCTGTGCTGTTGGTATTTACAGAGTAGCCTGTTGGGGTGCTGCTCTTGAGCTTTGGCGGATGATATTCCTTGTGCAGGGGGATGAAAATGAGGACATAGAAGACAAGCCTCGCCCCTTCTGCTGCCAAGCGGCCCCAACGCCTAGTGTGTGCATGCTGTCCAAACACAACAATGGGTCGCTCAACCTATGGCATCTCACCTTCAGCGAAGAGTCTCACTTCACTCATGTAAGGAAACCACATTGCGAGAATCCTGGGCTACTGCTGGTGCACCAGCTTGTGTGTAATGGTGTGCATGAGGGAAAACTTGCGCATTTTGTTTTGTAAAGTTGGTTTTATATCTGTTTGCTGTATTGCTTTTTTTTTTCTTGGCTATCTGCAAACATGCAAACATTTCTGTCAACTGTTTTTCAACACTAACAACTTCTGAATTGACACTTCATTCTTGAAGCCAATAATTTAAAAAGTTTGCTAATTAGTCTGTGCTAATTAACTTTGGAGAACAGAAAAAAAATACTGCGGACTAGGCCATGCAATTCTTCAGCAGCCATCAGTTGGTTTCACTGGGTTAGGACACTGTTTTTTAAAGCTTGGTTATCCTTAACTGGGGCATCTCGTCTACCTAGCAGTTTATATAAATCGTTTAAGTGTCTTTTCCTTTCTTTTGTATTCGCTGATGTCATCATGAGCTTGGCCGCTTTCTCCGTTTGCCGGCATTCATTCCAGGTGCTCAGTATTGGCCACGCAGCCAGGGTGTCGGGGCACAGGTTCAGGATAAATGACATCACATGCCACCCTGTGCTGCCACTGCTGCTCACCACGTCCCACCACAATCTGCCCAAGGGCAAAGAGCCCCTGGATGAGGAAACGGAGGAGCTTCCAAATCAAGACTATAGCGACAAGTGGCGGCGGGACAGTGTGCCCACTGCTGCTCCGACGGAGGGTTTCTGCAGTGAGCTGATCCTCTGGAAGGTGGAGTCTGTTGGACCCCTTTCCAAGTCCGGCGGTGTCGCTGAGCTGGCACGCATCAATTCACTCGAGTCTTCGGCCTTCTCCAATGTGGCATGGGTCCCCACACTGCTTCCCAGGTGCAGCTTACTTGGTTTGCTTTTGAGAAAGTAGTCACAGTTGGGGAATGTTGGACATATTTCTGGTTACTAAATTTTGAATACTGAAGTAAATTTTTTATCAGTGTGTGGTTGGTGACTAACCATTTGAAGTGCTCTTTCAGCAGTCCGTGTTCAAATGCAAAAAAAAAAAAAAGAAAGAATGCATGCACTGTTGCAGCCTGGATAAAATGTAGCTAGAATTAAGGATGGTCAAGTAGTGGCCAAGGAACTTCACAGATTGCTTGACATCTTGAAATTTGACTTATTTTGGGTTGATCTTGGTATTAGCAGTGCGGTGCCTATTCTGGAGATATATGAGATTGAAATAGGGGTTAAATACGTTCTCCCCGCTTATCCGTGGCTGGCAGAGGTCAAACTGCCAACTCCACCCCGTGATCATGCTCGCTACCGAGCACACGCCATGGCGGGCCGAGCTCTGAGGGAACAAAGGAACAACATGGGCTGACACAGAATGGCATTTATCGCTACAACAACAGTAACGTTGGCTGGCAACAAAATATGCTGAGGAATTGAGGTCATATGACTCACCAGCAAGGTTACAAGCGAATGCTCACCCACTCTAGCGCAGGAGAGAAACTCTGAGGCTGGACAGGATGAGTTTGTGGGAAATGTTCCCACAAGGCTTCACCCCCGCTGGCGAAGAACAGAGCGCCCCGTTAAAATGACTGTGCACGACGAGTTCTCAAGGCTGAATAGGAAGAGAGCTGTCCCCATCGTGCCCGCAACAATTGTGCAGTCTGTTGGCGCTAGTGTTGCTGCGATGCTGGCGCCCTTCCTTGTTAGTTAAGGTAATCAGAAAGGAGGACACTGTGGGCAAACAAATCCTAATTGGACAGAGCGGGGCAAACAAATCCTAATTGGACAGAGCGGGGTGAGTCCCTGTGTGTGGAAGAGTGATATAACTGAACCTTTGCACCACGAAGTAACTCTCAAAAGTTCAGGTGTTGATGTGCAACGTGTAACGCACAAGTGCTCTCTTTAATGGGGAAGCGCAGGAAAATCCACAAGCATGGAAGCAGGTTTTTGTTGTCTGTCTTTCTTTTTTTGCCTGAAAAGAAGGCACCCATAGGCATTTGTGTCGATTTATTTATCGGATTGGTTTATGCCTTTAGCTTGTAAATTAACCTCCTAACGGACACACTTTTTTTTAACAGTGGTACCAAAAGTGTCATTTAGTACCCATGCTGCAGTCTGTGAGCAAACCATAAAAATGCTTTGGACAAGCCCTACTCAAAACCACGCACAGAGTGCCAGAAAATGCGCGACAAACTGGACTCGTCAGGAGCTGGAAATGATAGTCGGCTTAAAATGAGCCTGGCTCATCCCAGTCTGCTGGGGGGGTTACAAGTAAGGTAGTGCGTTAATATTATTACTATTCGCACTGTGCTCAAGTGTTAACAACATGAAAAGTACAGAAGCCTCATGATGCAACTGGGTGCCTTATATAGTTTAAGGTGGGGTGAGACTTTGTTGCGTCAAAAATTAAATTTTTAGATTTTGCACCCTCCTGATAAAGCATTTCTTTAGCTTTCAGAAAATATATTACACTTGGGTATTCGAAACTTTAGAGATGCTTCTTTAATCCCTTTTCGTGGTCAAGTCTAGTGGAAAGGTTTAAGGTTTTAAAGATTTAATTTGCATTTTCTCATCCCACTTTGTTTTTGATTTCTAGATTTGGCAACCTTCTAATGGAGCATGTTTTTAGCTTTCATAAAGTATATTACACTTGGCTATTCATGGGTTCAGAAATGCTTTTTTATCCTTTTTCATTTTCACTTGGAGCAGAGAGGTGCCAGTTTTAGATGCTTCATCCGCATTTTTCTCAAAACATTATTTTTGGAAGTTCATGTACCGTTTTCTCAGGAACTATTAAGCATAAGCAAATAAAATTGTTAACAATTGTTAATCATTGCCATTTACATAACTGGTCCCAGAATCAATATCTCAAGTTTATTTATATTTTCCTGAATAAGAAAAGGACCACTCATGGGTGGCATTTTTATTGTATAGACAAAAAAAAAAAATCGAAATAAATCTGGTTTTTGTTCGAAGTGCATAGTATTGGTACCAGTTGTGTAAAGCTTTAGTTGTTACTCTTGTACAAAGACTTCAACACTCTGCATATAGTAGATTTTAAGAAAAAGGTAAATTGATAGGAAACAATGAAAAAAATAAAATTTCTAGACAAAATTTTAGTATAGTTTTGCACTCTGATGCAAGCTGTGCCTATCTCCTTGCAAATATTGTAGTCACAGCTTTTATTACAACTGCTATACAGCCAACTTTTGAAAACCATTTCAAAGTCTCAACACACCTTGAGGTCTCTATTTTCATCACATGAAACAGAATATATATTTCAGTTGCTTATTTTATTGTAATGGTTATATCATCACTTAAAAAAAAAATGGTAGGGTTTTAACGTAGTTAAGCCAAGCATACTTGTGAAAGCATTTATTTAGCCTGATTGGCTCATGGTTTTGCTTTGCTGAGTCGTCGGCATGTCTAGCGACGATACAAGACTTGGGTTAAGCTCTGATTGAAGTTAAGCTGATCTGAGCTGTTCGTTCCGCAGATGGAAGTTGATGAAGACGACGATGTGCAATGTAGGGTGCGAGAGTGTTGCAGTGTAACGCAAGGCGTGATCAGCTGTGGCGATAACGTAGTGCTCTCGTGTATGGGCCAGTGAAGCTAATCTGTTTGTGCCGCCACGGGTATAAATCCCAGTCGTGGCAATATTTTATATATTTTATTTACTTATTATTCAAAGTAAAGGCTTCAGTGATGGTCTGGCTTTTGAAGCTTAGGTCGTGAAGTAGAGCTTTCGCTCTAAAAAGGAATTTGCTTTATTCAAATAGGCACTTTTTGTGGGGCTCTGCTGTTTAATAGTGAGAAGCGTGTGTAGATGTATTGCTTATTTCCGCCTAAAATGATGCAGTACGACCCTGGGCAGTATCTCCAACTCTCCAAGTGCCTGTTTTGTGGCCTCCGATGGTCTTCAGCTGCGAGTGTACCAAGCTGTGATAGATGCACGCACCCTGCTTGCTGAAGTCATGGCAGCAGCCCGAAAAGGGGAGAATGCTGATGTGAGTTTATTCTTACCTCTACCTTCTGGGAAATTCATAATGATAGGCACATTAACTTCTGTGTGACAGGCAAAGTTGCATGCTTTTGCATTTTTTGAGGACAATTTAATGGGCATAAATCACAGCGTCTTCCATTGCTTTGTGCACACAGTTCAAAGATATGTGTTACCTTTTTTTTTTTGTCCATTCTGAAATGGCGCAGGTTACTCATAAAAATATGTGCAAAATCTGTGAATTTAGCACTCACAACTAGTTATCACTGTGTGTTGACCGACCTTGACACTTGATAAGGCCTTCCGTGCAGTTGGAGCACTCATGAAAGGCTGCACTTGTTTTACATGATCTTTGTAGGGAGCGGCGTAAACTCCGTGTGCCATTTAAAATTTTGAGGCCCGAGACCACATACTACATAAAACTGCATCTAGTGCCTGGGTATGAAGATTGCTCTCTATCATTGAAAGAACCACTCTGTTAAAATTACAGTGTAAGCAAGATCTTCTTGACTATCTGCTGTACCTTACAAGTGAGGTAGACAGACAGGCGATAGCAGATATGTGCCCTATTTTTTTTGGCCAAGCACTATTGGCAGGCGGGGACCAGCTGGCAGCAAGCTCGGGTAAACTAGCATTCCTCTGGTCTATATCTGGATTGCCAAGCTCGCAGCACTGATGCATTACTAGAGCAGGAAGTTTAGCATTCTTCTCAGCCTGAGTGGGGATGCTGAGCCTGCACTGTGCACATATTGCAGGCCAAGGTAGCCAGATGTTCCTCTAAAAAAAAAAACAAAAATTCTCTACTAACACAGCTGCTTTGTTGAAATGTTGTGCTGCCCGGCATGTCTTAGCACATTACCAAGTACTCATTCCATTTGTCACAACGTGGCAACCAAAATGAGAGGATGTCATTCTGCACTCCTTTTATAATTCACAAGTGTAGAAACTTGGGCGAGTCGGTAACTGTGAAAGTAGCGCCTGTGTTGTGTGCATCTTTCTTTGTCCCTTTTCCTGTTTTGCGCTACTCTCACATACCATGGATCCCTTTATAGTGAGGAATTGTGCCACTCCCTGCATTATATCAAAAAGAGTAGTACCTTGTCACTGCACTTGCAAAGGATGTAGCCAAGTTATTACAATCACAAGGAGATACACAACAAACTTCTGATCTTGCATTCTGGGCAAGAGCAACCAGGTTTTTGCCTCACAGTACAAACCCTGCTCTGTGCTTGTGCAGACCATCAGCTTGTCGAGCACAACATCGTCTGGGATGGACGTGCACCATGCAGGTCTTCAGGAGGAGTTCCGCATTGTCAGCCTCCAGTCCACAGCTCGTCCTGGTTGCATCGTCGAGCTGGATGCCATCAAAGATGCTACAAACGTGAGTAGTGAAGTGCAACCACCACTGCGACCAGCTGTCAGGACCGGGGCTAGATACAAGAACTGATAAATTGGCTAAGATGAACGCAGCTTGCCCACACACCTGTGTTTTATTTTAGAAGTTTACAGGGATTACGCCACGCTAAACTCAATGATAGCTGCTATGTTTGCACTTGTGGTGCTCATTTTTCTCTCAGTTACGCCCAAGTAGCAGGAGTGGATCTCAACACCTGGCCCCTAACAGTTCTTCTTGCTGTGCTGCCTTGCTGCACTGACTGCCACCATGCACTGCAGTTGGCATGCCACTTCCCCTCCTTCCTTTGCTGTGCTTCTCTTCGCCCGCAGTGTCAAGTGCTGCTGTGCACCACAGCTGTGTGGATGCTGACCAGAGTTCTTTTTTTTTTTCAAGGAAATTCATACTGACAGTTATCGCTGTAAGACAGGTGGCAGTTGGACAGGGCTTGAAAATCTAGGCGGAATATTTAGCTGGACTTAATGCTGCCAATACACATAAAAGGTGGCTCTGGAGTGATGTATTCTGGAAATTGTTGACATGGAGGAGCCTGTGGCTAACAGAACACTGATTGTGTGGTGCTTTATCAGAATTGAAAGCTTAAGTAAACCTCCGCTTCATAAGTGGCCGTGCCGGTTCCAATTTCTTTGGCTTTGGTTGGTTACTCTTTAGATTTGGACTGTGGTAGCATGGTGGCATATTGGTTATGCATACTAACAAGCTGTAATCTCTCTGGGACTTTGTAGCCAATACCAACTATCTCATGCTTCTTGTCTTACCGGTATTGTCTTTTGTTAGCTATGGCTTCATCTGCTGCCTTGACATTTTAATAAACTCCAGAATTGCCTGCAAAACCTATAGAGAGAAGCCAAATATATGCCCGCACATCTGCATTTCTCTTTGGATGTCTTTAGACATCGACCTGTTGTCTGTTTCACTGGTTCTCACCTGAGAGCGTTACTTTGTGCTGCTGCAGGACTGGCAGAACACCCAGCTTCTGCACGTGTTTCAAGAGCAGCTCATCATGGGTGCCAAGCGGGGTGCACTTGGTGGCTCTGGTGGTGGACCTGGGGAGGAGTCCGAGAAGAATGTAGGGCTACTGGAAACATCATTTCAGGTGCACTCCCTCTCCTACTCTGCCTGGAAGACCAAGTGATTGCGACTCTAGTTTGAAACTGCTTATGGTGAAAAAAAAAAGGGGGAGGAAGTTTCATTTATCTTGTAGTGAATGTTCATATTGGCATGCATTTTGTCTCAGGAGCTGAAATTAATATTGTGATAGAAAGTAAATGCCCGAGTATGATTTGAAATACTTGCTAACATGGTTTTTTGAGCTGTTATGATCTGAATCCAAGTCTGTGCAAATTAATTTTGCCTGTCAATCAGTGGGGCAAGGTGCCAGTTAGTAGCTTGTTCTAAAAAGATGCTTCTGTATCTAAGTGTGTTGTCCTTTCACAGTGTGTATTCTACTGAACTCCACATTGCATAATACTCTGTGGATTAGAGTGGTCCAGACATATTGGAGTTGAGTGGTAGCATCATTGCAGTGATGGGTTAGAATGTGTGTGGTGTTAACGAGGGCTAAAGAAAACAGCACAGTTACTACATAAATAAATCTGCTTATGTTTCTTTGTTTAAAGCATTAGCCAGTTAAGACTGAAACAACTGATGACATTGCCTTGCTTCATTTTATAGAACCCTTTACTATGAAAATATCAAAAAGTCAGGCATGGGAATGAATGAGGTAGCATCACTGCCTTATTTGTCATTGCGTGCGGCAAACAACTTTAGTTCTGTGAGGCTGAATTTTTGCAGTTTTTGCAAATGTGTGCTTGCCTACAGTTAAAACATGCTGTCACACAAGTGACAGCTATCACACATGCAACAGCGCATGTGTGATGTTTTATATTTAAATCTATATTTTATATTTAAGTGCTACACCTTCTTTCACATTGGTGTAAATCTGTGAAAGGAGCATCTGCAGGTCCTTAAGACATAAATGAAAACGTACTTTCTACCGTTAATGCATCGAAATAATTGCAGAAACCAAAATAGAGGGTTCTGAGGAAGGCATTACCAACAGGTTCAAGTTATGATTCCCCAAGTGTTGTCTCATGCTACTTTGCAGTTTTAGTTCAAAGTGCACTTCAGTGAGCCATGCTGCATGCAAGTGCTTCATTGTGCTGTTGCACACATACCGCTGGTGTGCCATTCAGCGTGGCCATAGCAACGGTTATACAGGCTGACTTAAACATGCTTGTGTATAGCGAGTAATGGCTGGTACAACTCGTCATTCTACTCGCACACCAGTACCATGTTTCATCTGAGATTGCCATGAACTTGCTTTGCTCTGTGTAGTACATATGCTTCGACCACCATGCAAAATTTTGTTCTTGTCAATAGTTCTGAAACGGCATTAGCATGGCACAAAAGTGGAAAAAATCAAGTTCACAAAACGAGTATTTCACAGCATACACACAGCTAATTGGGGAGTTGCCAGTTATTCTTCTTTAATGACATCCACTTATTCGAACAGGTACACTGCATGCAGCACAGCTTGCATCTTTATGCTCATTTTCCTGGTGTTTGCGCAGGCCTTTGTGGACCTCCGTCACAGCTCAGTATTTGAAGAACCGTTCTACCTGGTTGTTCTGGAAAAAACTGGCGGTGGCCGCACTCAGCTTCACATGTGGCGGCTTGTCATCAGTTCTAGGGCTGCTGCTGGAGGTAACCTTCTGTATTCTCAGACTTCCTTTTTATGTGCTTTCCTGAAGCCACTGTTGTATGAATGCTAGGCTAATCCAACTAGCTGAATGTGTATCATTTTTGCTGCTGCCTCCAACTTTTTCCATTGTTTTTGAAGTTTTGAATTCTTGGGGGCATGGTAAAAAAGCGTAAAAAATGTTCATTAGATGGGCGGGTGCTGTGGCATCTTTTTTTTTGTGACCATATTTCTTTTTTCCGGGACAGTAATGTCCCGAAATTCTAATTTCATCTTGTGATTCACCTTTATACTTTTGTTGCGAGTGCTGCTGGGTTAACAGGACTTCAGTAGTGACTGGATGACAGATTCCCCTTTGTCTATGCTTTCATATACAGGAAGAGCTCGTTGATACGTTTCTTAAAAAATGTGGTAGAAAAAAAGCATTATGCAGGAAAACGTAGGATTCAAACTGCCTAATTTTGAAAGTTTTAACCGTAGAATTAAGTACAAAGGCATATTTATTAACGTGATGGCATCAAGGGTCCTGTTCAGCAGAGAGCCCAGCATCATAGTTGATATGTTTAGAATCCAAAGTACATATACTAAATTTGGAATGGTAGAGAGAAGATTTAACATGGCCCGTGCACAAGGATGACATGCAAAATCGTGGGGCATTCCACATTTGGAATCTGACCATGGCAGAGGGGCTTCAATGGAGGCAAAATGCAACATTAAAGATCCCTAGGTGGTCAAATTATTCCAAAGCCCTCCTCTGCATCACTTCTTTCTCTCTTCTTTCACACTGGCCTTCCTCCCTTCCCTTACAGTGGGGTTGAGGTGTCCACCAAGAAGTGACAGCTACTGTGTGGTTTCCTTTCCTCAAAAACCACTAATTGGAGGAGAGGATTGTGAGGTCACACATGAAGTAGAGGAATTGAAAAGTGATTGAAACATTAGATAAATTGTGATTATAAGGTTGTAACATGACTCAAATGTCATTATGACATGTAAGAATGCGAAGTAAATTAATTGCGCTGAAAAGAAAATTGAGGAAATTAGATGGCTAACCCGCTGCAGTGGCTCTGGGGTTTCACTGCTCTGTGGTTAGGGCACTCAGCTACTGATTCAGAGTACCCAGGTTCAAACCCAACTGTGTTCCAGGCGATTTCAATGCAATCTTTCTTAAAGATCCCAGGTGGTCGAAATTATTCCCCAAGGCTTCTTCCTTTCTTCTCTTAGTCCCTCCTTTATCCCTTCCCTTGTGGTGCATATGTGAGACAGATACTGTGCCATTTCTTTTCCCCAAAAACCAACCAATTTTTTCAATTAGATGGGCTTTGAACCTGTGACCTCATGTCTACCCCTAGACCATTAATGTACATTGTCCAACTTGGTTACAAGGAGGCCTTGCATGTCTTGTCCAACAGGATCCGTCTGTGCGAAATGATATGCAAAGAGGACCCCAGGTCGTTTAAGGTACCCAATAACGCTATAACGTCATACCTTTACACTCTAATTTTGGCTATTTAATTTCATAAGAAGGTCATTCCATGCCAGCTGATGCAGGCTTAGCGCCCGACCATCTTCGATTTCTTTCAGAAAAATTATGGCTTATTGTATTACTATGACAAATATTATCCCAGCTTGTCTTTGGCGAAAAACATTTGTTTCTTGTCGTGGCTGCCCTCTTGTTTGCAAGGGGTAGCAAAATCTTGTCTTACAAAACGACTTGCAAAAAAAAAATGCATGACTTGTAAATTTTTTTATATACATAAAAAACACTGTGCTTTCATGTGCAGTAAATTGAACTGAATTTGTTTTATTCTTTTCTTAAATATAAAACATGGAAGAAAGAATAAAAATATAGAATTTCGAAATTTATCATTTTATGGTTTCACTGTAGTAACTTCAGCTACTTTTCTAAGTATTCCAGAAGGCAAAGAAGCCGATAACAATTTTCAAAGATAAAGAAACGTAAGGCATGTCGGCAAAAAAATTGTAAACTTGAGAAAATTTGCTTCTTTAGGTATATTCAGCCTTATTTTGCAGAGTGAGGTGTTCCTAGTAAAAATAGAAAGGTAAGAAGTTGTACACTACCATTCAGTGGCATATATTTCTGAAGTTTAATCCGGAACATTTTTTTATTTAAGCAAAAAAATAATTTTGCAAGTTGAGTGCCTGTGTTCAACTGCCAGTCTGTCTGTCCACCCCTTCTGTCCATCCATTTGCACTAATCACTAATGATAACAAATGGCAGCTTTTAGCATTCAGCTTTGTAGCACACCTGATCATTAATAGGGATGCTATCATAGTCCCCACAAAAGCCATATGCATATGCTCCAACCTTGCAATTCATCCAAAACCGTAATCAGGGTGCCTATCTGATCTTTATTGCGAGTCATACGGTTTAGTTGTGCCAAGCACATTGCAAAAGTTGGGTAACTCTTTGAGCCATCTGGCATTCAGCCAACAATACCACAGTGGCGTGAATCGTGACTGTGATTACTTTCGTATGCAGGCAAGGGCCGGCAAGATGCCACTGCTGCCACTGTTGTGGACAACCTGGCGCAGCACGATGAGGACGATGCTGGCTCCAACCAGTCGTCACGGAGTGGCAGCCCCGAACCCACGGACACAGGGCAGAGTGCCCAGGCGACAGGCTCACCCCACGCTTCACCACTGTGCATCACAACGTCCAAGGCACGGGTGGCATACATTCTTAGATTTCTATAGGAATGTGTCTGCAGTGAGGCAGTGAAGAGATGGCTTGACTTTCGTGAACTCATGCTGTATTGAAAAACTTCTTTTTCTTTGATTTTTATGGATGGCTTCGTTTACTGCAAGTAATTTATAATTAATCTTTACATTATATGCAGTAGATCCTGGATATATAAAGACCAGATGTATCGAATTATTGTTTATATCGAACGGTCGGAACATTCCCTTGAAAGCCCCATAGAAAAGCATGACAGTACTGTTCGCATATATTGGAATCCCGATCTCGGGAACATTATCAAACGGCGCACTGCACTCGCGCGTGGCGTGCTTCTCCTAAGGGGCGCTCCTGCAATCACTTTTCACTTACGAGGGCTGGTCAGCTGCACAGTCGTGGGCATCTGCTGCTTGCGCTTATGTTGTGAAACCGCATTATGAGGTGGACCTGAAGTGTGCTTGAGGGTAGCCTTCGGACTGTCATGCTCATTTTACATGTGACATCACTGTCACGTGGAAAAAGCAACATTTTATGCACAGTGTATTGTATGATGCAGCCAGCCTAGCTGACCATAGCCTAGCAGTGGCCCTCACCTGGCATGTATCGCTCGCTTCACTGCCGAAGACGTTGTGAAAACCCACTGTATCTCAATTTTAATGGGAGATTATACTGTTTATAATATACTGGAAACATGATTGGACCTCTTATGATAGGCATTGGCTGGTTCCAAAGTACATTCTGCTGCAGTTTCGATGTGAAGTAAGCCGGTACTTAGCGATCTATCGCTCGCTTCACTGCTGAAGATGTTGTGGAAACCCACTGTATCTCAATTTTAATGAGATTATACTGCTTATAATATACCGGAAACATGATTGGACCTCTTATGATAGGCATTGGTTGGCTCCCAAGTACATTCTGCTGCAGTTTCAATGCGAAGTAGGCCAGTACTCAGCGATGCCTAGCGAGCAATGCGCTGCCAGCATGCCAGCAGGCAGTATATTGCTGCAGAAAGCTCATCATTAGCGTGAATGAAATGTATTCTTGGTTCTAGGTTGCAGATAAGCTTACCTGTCTATTGTCGTTTTCTATATATCGAATTTTCGATATACTGAACTATTTTGCTATCCCCTTCGAGTTAAATAATTTACATTGTAAAACATTTGCATGATCAAAACATATTCTGAGGCTTCCCTTTCCAAAGGCACCCAAGTAATGAAACAAGGAGAAATTCAGTGAATGTTTTGTACTTTACCATGGAAAGTGAGTGTAAGAGCTGCACCCTGTCTAAACCGTGAAAAAAAGTGTGGCCCTTACGCGAGTATATACAGTAATCGGAAATTTGCTGTTATTCTGCAGGTGTGCACCCAGGAACTGCCACTTCCAGCTGATGTTGAAATTGCTCATGCTGCCCCAGCAGCTGGCCATGTGAGCTCATCCAATATCTACCCAGCCTGCTTTGCTCCTTACGTACTATCCACAGCCTGCAGCGATGGGCTAACAAGGTAAGTCGGAGTCACCTAAAGGATTTTAAAATGTTGGGTAGATATTTGAAGTCATCATCATAATTTGTTATACTACCTGTAAAGGTCTATCACACATTTCTATGCCATAATTTCTATATCTAGTGCATACTGTATAAATTTATTTTATATTTGAATCCAGCTAATGGGCTTCGGATGATTTTAAGTTGTTATAGTTGGATACCGCTTGGTAATGAAGGGGCAGATGCCCCTCAAAGGAGGCCCTCCAGCCTATGGCTTCAGCTGATATTCATGATGTCACGGTTAATCCGATTAAGCCGTGGTTAGTCCCCTTTGATCTGCCACCCCTTGACGTGTCATGCTGGCGGGTTCAAGGGGATTAACTACAAAGTCAGGAGAATCGGTCGACACCATTGGCTGGAGCACGTCCTTTGAAGGGCATTTGCTGCATTGTTCTTCAGTTGTACCCGACTATAGTATGAAACATGCTGGTAGAAACTTGTGTGACACGGGGTGTTAGAATTACAACTTCAAAATGTAATCATAGTTCCTTTGATGGGTTTTTCTACAGGTTCTGGAAGTGCAAGGTGGACTGTGATGGAGATGGAACACCCAACTTTACTTGGGTTGAGTGGGAGATGACACTGAACAAGTCATCTAGTGCCATACAAGTTCCTGGTAAGTGACTTCTTTATTTGCACTTCAAGGAAAGAAATAGGTACCAGTGTACGAAAATCATTCACCATGCTATCTTGTTAACTACTGTTTTTGCAGTGATTTTAGAAATCATTCTGGGTACATGTGTTTCACTGATAATATCCACTGTGTCATTGGCATTGTAATGTAAAGTTTCTTCATGTGTCGGCTTGCTTTTGTTCTTTTTTGGTTGTTTTGCAGGCCAGCCACTGAGTGTCAGCTGTGCGTACAGTGGCAGGGTGGCATGTGCCTACAAGCGAGGCCACTCTTTCAACCGGCCCGGCTCCAACAACCCTTCCGACCGTTGCGTCAACCTTGGTGTTGCAATCTACGAATGCGAATCCACTGGAGGGTCTGAATGGATCCTTGAAGACACAGTGCTCCTGAACAATGTCAGGTTTGTGAAACAACAATTGATTGACGTTTCTAGAAACAACACTGTTCCCACATGCATTGTGCATGAAGCCTCTCTGGTAGGTGTAATCTCTGTGAAAGGTATGTGTGCAGTTTGCTCTGAAATCTACTGCCTTGCAAATGGGATGCTACTTGAAAGTGGCTGCATAACATCTGTAAGTAGAGGGGTATGCATACCTGATTACCATATAAACGCATGTTACGGCCACACCTTTTTTTTTTCTTAAATTCTGATGTAAATTTCGAATATGTGGCCTATACATGAATTAAAAAAAACATATAGCTATATTTTTTTTTTCAATTATCTACTCCATAATGGGATGTGGCCCATACATGCATGCGGCCCTTACACAGGATTATACGGTACCAGCGGCTATAGACTGCGTTGCCTCACTTTTCATTCTGAAGGACAGTAATATAGAGTGATGTTAAGTGGCTGGGCAAGCAACTAATGTCTCTGCTTGTAACATAATAAGCCTCGTAGGGGGAAGCCATTGTAATTGCTATTATTAGGTTTAAATTTAATGTGGCATCAAAGCCTCTGTCAGTGTTCTTCACTCACACCAATCCTGAACTAGCTGTATTCATCAAACGTGAATTTCCTGCATTGGTTACTCTAATTGTATTTCTGTGTGCCTGGGCTGTTGCTGAAAGTCTGTGGATTGATTTTGAGCCCCTCATTTTTTTAACGTTCCCTTACATCTCTATACGTGAGTATTTTTGCATTTTGCCATTATTGAAATGTGACTACCACATTTAGAAATTAGACCTTGAAACTTGCGCTCAGTAGCAGAACATAATAGCTCCTGAGGTGGATATGTTACGCAAGTAGGCCACCAATTATAGTAGAGTTTGGATGATATGATCACTGTTGATGCAAATTCATGAAATTCCTGGACTACATTCTGCAACGCACAGAATTTCACATGCTACGGACACTCTCCCGCGTCACTGTAGATGATACAAACGTGTCAGCCATCACCTTACCCTCGATCACTGAGGGCCGGCACACGATTGCCAGTTGTGCGATCATGCGTAACTACAAGAGAACCTGTGGGTCCCACTGGCTTCTCTTGTTAACGGGGGACGCGGCTTTGAAATCCTAGATAATGGTCCAAAAATTGATTTTTTAAAATTTGTTGTATTCACTTGCATGCCTCGTTTTTTATACTTTGTCGAAATTTCATTGCTGAAATTGGTGGCGAAATACTGCAAAAAATTGTTTCACGAACCCCGGCAGCTGTTCATTGCAGAAAAAGCGCTTGAACAGTGGGCGTTTTTTTCCTGTTATAGTTTTCTGCCTGATACCCACCTTAAGGAGCAGATTTCCTTATGGCGTTCTTATATATTTTGACCCCGTTAGTTTTATAGCACTTTAGGGCCACAGTGCAAGTGAGACAATCTTTGCTTTTCAAATTTGTGAATGTTAAATTTCTTGTATAAAATTTTCTTCTCCCTCTAGGTATTTGAATAGAGATGGCACTGCAAAAATTCAAAACCAAAATTTGTGTTTTGAGAAAAAAATAATTATAGGAATGTCTTGACCTTTAGCATGCCAGTAGGAATGCAATGAATGTTGAACCCACGGAGGAAGACTATTTAGGAGGTGAAACTCTCGTCAGCGCGAGCGAGCGCAGACGACCAGATAAGGTCACAATTGTATGCAGTGGTGGCGCCGCCGCGTCGTAGAAGCCACAGCGAAAAAAAAAAAAATGCAGCACCCGGGCAGATGGCTCCGGCGCGCTCTCCGGCGGCGCACATTCAAAGCAGATGATAAGCAGACGAAATGGGTGTTTGCTTCAGCGGGCACGCCGTGACGTATTTCTGCGCCCTTAAGTCAAACAGCAACAGTTCTTGTCGGTGTCTGTTCGAGGGTTGTAATACTAACAGCGCTGCTACGCACAGTGCGGCCTCCTTCGGAATTTTCTAGACTTAAGATGGGACGCAGGTGTTTTCTTCGAAATAGCAAAAGCGGTTACAAGTGTTGCAGGGAGAAGGTGAGCAAGGTGAGAGAGAAGTTGTAGCTGCTTGTTGCCTTCTCGGCTGATGTGTAGTCATAAACGCTGCGCTGTTTGACGCCCGCGTTCTCCTCCGGCAGATGAAACTCAGCGTGGGCACATGCTCGACGAACATGAAGGCATGTTTGCCTTCGACGAATGCCAGCGGCGCTTATACCCATCCAATCAAAGTCATCGCGCGGGTGTCAAACAATAGCCCTGCGTACAACCAGACGCTACAGATCATCTTATAGCGTTCATGGAAAAGAACGCGTTTTATTTTTTACTGTGCTCATATGGTTGAAGCATAGCACCAGTTGCTCTTTGGGCTACCGGCGGTAAAGAAGCGCGCGAGAGTGCCCTCAATAGAAGTCAGGCGTGTGCAGCCGAACGGGAGCAACACGCTCGACCGGAAATGGCGGTAGTTTCTTTCCAGGCCGCCAGGCATCGCCAGCATGATAGTGGTGCTGCGGGCTTGACCTTTTCTGGTCGCCGCAAACAGCGGAGTTTCCACTCCTAAAGGTTTCTTGCTCCGTGGTTGAACCAGCCTTCTGCCACATTTTCTTAACACTGCAGTGTTTTCACAAGATTTGGGTAGAAAATATATATTAGGAAACAATTTAGAATTTAACAGAGAAATTTTGTGAGAGCAGTCACAAAATTATCTCTATTTTTTTAAAAAATTTCATGTACATCATACATCAAAAATAAAAAAAAAATTCGGAAAGGTGCATTTCCTCTTAAAAGGGAGAGTCAGAGCAACAGATAAGGCTGTTGCCTTATTGTGAAGCTTTATATGATCTCAGCAGCATTTATGCTCATGCCATCAGTTGCTCTTGGTAGCTTACTGTGACCAAGATTGTAAATGCAATGTTTTTTCTTGCTATTTGCACCTGCAGTCTTCCACGCCTAGATCAGACTGCTCCTGGTGTAGACCTGGGCTCTCTGGTTGACACAACCCTGCGGCATCGCAAAACAGCAGACTCGCTTGTGCAGCGACTGGCCTCAGATGGGGACCTCAGTGGGCCTCCAAGCTCTCTGCAGCGGTTGCTGTCAGTGCCCAGCTATGCGACACTGCATACGCTGCGCAGGGCAGTGATTGAGCAGGGCAACCAGGGCCCCTTGGTTCACAAGTCACTCATTCAGCTTGATTGGGTCTCGTCAGAGGACGGCTCACATGTTCTCACCGTTGCTGTGGGCTCCCGCATCCTGCTGTTCGCACCTGTGGCAAAGGACGTTGTCCAGCAAGGGGACACTGGCCTAGAGACCACAGTAAGTTCTAATGTATAAATCAGATTTATCAGATATACTATTACCTGAACCATGTGATAGCCAGTTTAAAACTCAGCGTACTAGGTATCACCTCAAAATCTGATAAGCAACATACGAGCAAGAACTGAAGAAGCCTGATGTTTAAAACTTGTTCTGCTGACTTTTAATGAATTAAATGTCTTGCAAAGTAGCATGGCAGGGAAACCTTTGAATTAGATCAAACTAGGTATAAGTGTTCATAATTGCCACATCATTAGCAATGGTAACAGGGGCATGAGGGCATAGGAGTGACTGAATCACTGCTGGAAATGAAGTGATAGCCTGTCAGGTGGCTTTAAATGGTGTCTGGCAGGTTGTAATCTTTAGGTACTAAGCAGTGGCACTAGCATTTTATGTGCATGTTTTGTACTGGTACCTTTTGCATTCATCTGGCCAGAGGACAAAGTGCAAAAATTTGCGTGCTTGCTGCATACTTTTCGTGTTGCTGCCTTTCATTCAAAACGGGGCCTGGAACCATCTCTGTCAATCATGAAAAACAATTTTAGGGTATTTTGGAATCTGTGTTGTCTTGAAAGATTTTTTCTTGAAATGAGTAATAGGAGCGGTAAAATTTCGGAGTGGTGAAATTAAATGGCCAGTAGTATTTAGCTTCTGCTCTTTCCCTTGGCACATACAACATTTGTCCGTAAAGTTTCGAGACTGATTTATTTTCTTCTCTAGGAATGATTCCCCAAAACAAATATTGGTGCGTATGTGTAGAGCCATCTTCTCAGGCTAACATGAGCTATTTATGTTAGTTGCTCTGGCAGCCGCTTGATGGCGCTACATGTAGAAAAATACGTTGTCACTAGTCGTCTGCGCATTCTACTTTGAGGGAATGTGGAGAGACGGACGTCCACCTCGGACAGCGTGTAAACATAAAATTCTGTGTGAAGCTTGGCAAGACAGCCACACAGGCGTATGAGCTCCTTCGTGACACTTAAAGCAACTAGATATTATCATAGGCACGAGTTTTCGAGTGGCACAAGAGGTTCGTTTCGGGGAGAATGTCGGTATAAGGCGACGCAAGGCAGGGGCGCCCTTCAACCTCTCGGAATGAAAACAACGTGGCTTGGATCAGGAAAATCGTACAGCAAGACCGCACCATTACAGTCCGCATGCTATCAGATGCTCTCGACATTAGTAAGACAACATGCCACCAAATTTTGCGTGAGAACTTCGGGAAATGAAAACTGAATGCCAGACTTGTGCCGCAGTCCCTCACACAGGACCAGAAGGACACGTGGGTATCAATGAGCACTGGTTTGCTCTCGGAGGCAGAGAAGGATGCTGCATTCATCAACAGCATCATTGCCGAAGACGAAACATGGCGTTTTCAATACGATCCTCAAACAAAGAGGCAGAGCACTGAATGGCGGTCCACAAGCTCTCCGGCGTCGAGAAAGGTGCGGCGACAGAAGACCAAAACAAAGACGATGCTGATAGTTTTTTTCGATGCCAGAGGTGTCACACACCATGAGTTCGTCCCACAAGGGCAGACGGTGAATCAAGAGTTTTATATCCGCGTGCTCCAACACATGCGTGATGCACTGCGACGCCGTCGCACTGACTTATAGGCATCTGGACATTGGAGCCTTCTCCACGATAACGCAAGGCCGCACACTGCTCTCAGCGTGACAAAATTTCTCGCCAAGCGCAACGTTACTCTACTTCCCCATCCGCCATACTCACCTGACCTCTCCTCATGCGATTTTTTTCCTTTTTCCTCGTGTGAAGAGAGCCCTAAAAAGTGGCCGGATGGTGAGCGTGGAGGCCATTCAAGGTGCCACGGCTAAGGAGCTGACAGTTCTGCCAAAAGAAGCGTTTTCCAGCTGTTTCCAAGACCTCAAGAAGCGTTGGAAGCTGTGTATAGACTGCAAGGGAGATTATTTCGAAGGGGTGAAAATGCCGGTGTATGTCTCTGTGTGTCTGCTGATTGAAGCCTTCGGTGCCTGCGGCGAGCAGAGAAGAGGGGGCAAATTTGCATCCGTGGGAGTGGAGAGGATGAAGGGATATGCTTGGTTCCATTGCAGAAAGCCTCCTATATAGAGCTTTCTCTCTGAAAAGCCTCAGAGCCATCCTGGACAACTAAATTTTATGCAGCACAGCCTGCGCACCATCTTTTGCGGTGTAGTTTCATGTTCGCGCCTTCGGTTTGCAACAGCATTTGTGGGCCACCATGTGGCTTGCAGTTTCGCAAAACTGATATGCAAGGGCTTGAGTATGCTGCGCTAGTACCAGCATTCTACAGCTGTTGCTTTGTTATCGGGCATTGTGAGGGAGCATGAAAGGGACAGTCCCTACTGCATTGTAGCCCAAGCTTCTGCTCTTAGTCTGTTTTGTGAGCTGTCTTGTTGTGTTTAGCCAGTAATGCACTGTGTCGTGCCCTTTCGGTTGCAACCTCTGATGTCACTATGGCAGTAAGCTTTCTGGCTACCTTATAATTGATGCTTCACCTCAACATTTAGTACCAACAGCAGCTTACAATGCTTCACAAGCACTTTCAAAATCTGTTTCTCAAGGAGAAAAGGAGGGGGCGGATAAAAGTCGCCTAAGCATGGCTTGATGAAACCTGGCCTCCTCTGTACATTTCAGCAGCAGTTCTATTACAATCTAATAAATATATAAAAAGCGTCAGTATCCCGTGTTCGGTTTGTACACTTTAGTTGACACCCTCAATTTGCACTATTCAGATTGAAGCACTTAAGATAAAAACACGTTCAGTTTGAAACACACTCATACCCCTGCCTTGACAAAAAATTTAACGTCATTCCCATTGAATGACATTAGTTTGCTGCCACAGGAAAAAGTATAATAACATTCGATGAAAATGACATTAGGTATCGAATGAGTTTACAGAATTCATTTGCCAGCGATCTCCGAACTAATGTATTACCTCGACACCAGAGACTCGGTGAGAATATACACCGAAAATAAATTGCGAAAGCGTCACAAGCATTATAATATTTGTGTCTGTTTAATTGTCTGGTAATTCATTTATTTATATAAAAATGCCAAATAGCATTGGAAAATAAAACTCACTCTCGCTATCAGCCAACCCGATGGATGAGCAGCCATGTTTTTGTATAGCCTGGCCTGTACCAATGCTCGTAGCCAGCCGTAGCCAGCCCATGAGCCAGGCATATGTTGACGGTGCTGTAGGCACGTTGTGTCGTCGGAGTGCTGGCTGTGCCTGTTGTGCATGCAGACTTGTTTGGTCTTTTATGCTGCGTTCTTCTGCTTCTGTACCGGGCCAGCCTGTTGCGGCTTTGTGCTTTCAAGCATAAAATCGCAGCAGTTGCTTCCCACTGCCGTGAGTCCATTTCACAGAGCGTCGTCCGCCATTTTCCTGCTGCTGCAGGCTGAACTTTGGCTTGGCTTGGGCTCGTGGTGGATAGCAGGGATCAACACGTTATTGAAATGAGGGTTGAAGATTTTAAAACCGGTTTTCATTCGCAAAGCAATGCTTTTGGCAACGTATTGAAGCGTACATTGAAATTTTGTATTCTGCACTTTCTCTTCATCGCAGTCGCCATCATTTGCAAATGGCATTAGTTTTGGCCATGTAGCAGTGCGCAGTAAAAATGACATTAAATCGAACAAATGTCATTCGATGAGAATGACATTAAATTTTCCGTGTGGCTAGGATATCAGGTTGAAGCACACTCAGTTTGAAACATGCTTAGTTTGAAACACGTTCAGTTTAAAAGCATTAAATTTGAAACATGTTCAGTATGAAACACATTCATTTTAACACACTTCAGTTTGAAAATCACAAGCTGTAAAACTTAACTTGCCATTCAAAAATAAAGAGCATTTCATGGCAAATCAAATGACTTTAAGGTTTTTATTAATAACTAAATGCAGTATTGTAAGCCAAAGATTGGTACTCGTATTATTAGTTTAAGGTAAAGTTTAACAGAATAGAAAGATGGGCGAGTCTGGAAGCGAGACTGGTGCTTGTCCTCTGTCTTCTTTCTTCGTCTATGTACAGTTTGTGCCCACAAAACATTATGAAGCTAACGTGTATCACATTTAGTACGACATGTTTGCCCCTCTCCCTCCCTTCTTTAACGCCAGATAGGCCGTACAAGCATAATGAATTATGTTGAGAAGGCATTTTTTTTTGCATTTGAACTTCATTTTCATTCATTTTCAGAACTGAGGACAACTGCATCCAATTTTCTTTTTTGGTAATAATTTGTTCAATTGTTCTTTCTGGGCATGTGCAAGTATGTCTGTCAGCAGAAGACTGATTCCCTGCTGAGAAATACGAATGAAAAATTTTCTTGCCACTCGCTTCAAACTCGTCATGTTTATACCGAAAAGGACTCCGTGGTCACTTTTTTGAAGTGAATGGGGTTGAAGCATAGCCTCTGGGATCCAGGCTGAAAAAAAAAAACTGTTGACACATCTCAGTTTACTTGCGAAGTCTGCTGGTGATAGCGACACATGCGTTTCATTCTTTGCTTTTTTTCTGGCTTATAAACACTGTGTTTTCAGTGAAAGTGTCTTTGTTATTAGAGTGCACTGATTTATTGACACAGACTAATTTCAATTTCTCCTTAGTGTCTCTTTAATGGTGGCAATGGAGATAGTGGGGGTGGTGACCCTGCCCTTCAAGAATGGCTGCTCTGTTGCTGTCATGGTGCCATACACAAGTGGTAATAAAAGAGGGGACCTTACTTTTGCACTCAGTAGAGTGGTGCAGCATGGGACTTTGCAGCTTGGTTGACTTTTCCTGGCAGTGTAGTCTACCTGTTACCTGTGACAACTTACTTAACTCGGGAGAGTGCAGGGCCCCTTTACATTCAGTCAAGTGTACTGGTATTTTCACAGTATCAGTTCTGCTTTCAAGCTCTTATTGCTGTGTCATGGAACTTGGGTTCTGCACAGATGTGGCACAATTCCAATAATGTATTATGAATGTAAAGTTCTACTCCAAACAGCATACTTACCTTCAGCCGTCTTGTCTCCCCCTTCCTCAAAGTCCCTTGGCTCTAGCACACCACGGCCCCTGCTGAAGCAAGTGTCATCGCTGGCTGCACCAGTGGTGTCGACAGGGGCAGCTGAAGCGGTCCGCTGGCTTCAGATTCGCTGCACACGCCTGGAGGCAGCAGATGGCCTGCCCCCACTGCCCATGCAAGTGTCATGGGTGCGTGATGGCATCCTGGTCGTAGGCATGGACAGTGAGATGCACATCTACTCACAGTGGAGGCCCCAGAAAGGAGCACCAAAGGGTGAGCATAGAGTCGCTACTGTAGTCACTGATGAGCCAGATGAGATGCCACTCTGTGAATGGAAAGTGGGAGCAATGGGAAAATATGTTGCATTTATCAGGAGTTCGATTTGCAGAGAGAATAAGCAGAGTAGCACATTATGAGCATACGCATTATTGCAAAAGAGCAAGCAATGTATATGTGTGCTTTTTTATGAAGCACTTCAAATGAAAGAAAATGAAAATTTTTCAATTGTATGCTCTTTCCACCCGGAAAATACTTTAGAAATGGCCAGTTCATCATCATCATCATCACCAGCCTGACTAAGCCCACTGCAGGGCAAAGGCCTCTCTCATGTCTCTCCAATTAATCCTGTCCATGGGTACACTGTGAGACAAGAAAACTATTCAGATAGTTTTGTTTACATGTTCTGTGGTTCGTGCTCCCGCCCCGTAGCCCAGCCAAGGGCAACTCCTATGCACACGTATCTTGGCGTTATAAAAATGATCAACTTTGAGATAACTTGTCATACTTTCATGATCTGTTTAGGATAGAAAGGGATGACATCACAGGTGTCTTGTGAAATCAGAAGACTACCATGAAAACTTGTGTACATATATTCCTGTGGGGCATAACCCAGCTTTTATTTACCCCCAGTTGGCAACAGCAGTGCCGCCATGTCTTGCTTACATAACAGGTCGATGTTGCTCTATTATTGCCAGCCTTTCCAAACAGAAATGGCTGTCCAAGATTTGCCGGGCGAGCCACAGGTAGCACACGTCCCCTGTGCCAGTCTTCCCCTCCTGCCAGGAGGCATGGAGCTGCATGTGACAAAAAAGTATATATATAAATATGCATGCAAATTGGTAGCGGTAACACAAATTCAAAAAGCCCATCATTTACGTGATGGCAGTCACTTTCCCCAGTGAATGATAGGCAACACGATAGGAAACTTCCGGTTAGTGACTTTACATTTGGTAACCTCTGGGACCTGTATCGCACTGCAATCCGAACATACTGGACAGTTGGCAGTTTGATTTGCCATTTACTATGGCTAGTCAGCTGGGCTGCACGTGAGTGTGGAAAGCGTGAAAGGTATTCTGTGCTGTCGCCCTTGATCTCCATTTGCCTCTGACTGCTCACCTTGCAGTTGCGTTATCTGTATGTTACCCCTCAAGGTGCGCACACCGTGATGGCAGAAAAGAAGGACCACCAAAAGAGTGACGAGCAATGCAAAAGCCGACACAAATTGTTTTTTCTGTTTTCACGAACATGAAAATTGGATGCGCATTGGAATTTGGGGCGCTTTACTATCTGGTAGTGGCAGTTTTGGTTCTGTTTCCAGTTTCCTTTACTCAGTGGTAGTAAAATTTTTATTTGGATTAAAGAGTTTCTTTACACTGCCCTAATACAAATCCATCCAACTCTGAAATGTGTGTTCTGTTAAATGGCCGTTCCATGTAACTAACTTCAATTTATCGATATTGCACTGCATAACCTAACTAGAAGGCTTGGCTTTTTGAGTAGGCTTGTACCCAAACTATCCTCTTACAATGCAGTAGTTCACTTAGGTATTTTCAAGTGAATTATTTAAGTTAATTTCTAAGTATTTGTTATCAAAGCCTTCAGTGGTTATCAGCAGCTATGTGCTGATGAAAACACATTCTATCGCAAGGGATTGTTGTTGCAACATCTGTCTTTTTGCAGAGATTGGTATGTGCTGTTAGTGTTCAACAAGAATGCCATTAAAAACAGTTGCTCGATACTTAGATTTGTTCTTATCTTTGCCACATTTGCATGAGCAATAAACGAAACCCTGACTTGTATTTAAAGCCTCTTGTGTGCGCACCATGTATTCTAGGGCTGAAGAACAATATGGCAGCAGCAGAAGATGAAGACATCTGTAAAGTGCGCATGCTGCCCGAGGAGGAACTTCTGAGCCGTGTGCAGGAGATGTCCCAGTTGCGGCTTGGGCCAGGTGCCCCGCTGGGGCTCGCACGCAACGCTTCCTCGTCGTCCTCCCAGGCAATGGACAAGAAGAAGCAGCGTGGCGAATCCGCCGTGTCTACTGCTTCTCGGGGCACCACAGCTGCCAAGTGAGGAGGCGTCTTCTGAAACTTCGCTGAAATCTTCTCAAATTCAAAACAGGCCTTGAGGGCTGCTTAGCTTATAAGTTGGAGTGGAGGTGTGCTTAGGAATTGGGCAGTAAATGTCTGCATTCAGCTAGAGCATGACTGCTTTAGGTGCGAAAGCCTGACCCGTGTGTGCCATAGCACTCAGCATGGAGAGTGTGTTCTGCAAATGGTAAAAGGAAAAGGCAAAAGCCTTACTTATTTCACATAGCTGAAGTTGTGCCTCATATTTTGTCTTTGGATGCCACCTTGCTTAGTCGACTAGCAGCAGTGCTATTAGAAGTTTTAGTTACGATGTGTAGGAACACGAACAAGAATCCTGTGTATGTGTTAGCATTGTGCACTTTGCATGAGAATGCTTCGTATGTGTGTTGCAATGGAGTTTCTTCTGACATGAGCTAGCCTCTGAATCTATTGTACAACGCAGATGTGTGCAAGTGCCGCATCATGTGAAAAGCATTGCCTTTCAAAACACAAGCTGTGTTGTTTTCATACCCATAGTTCTTGTTTTGGTATCTCTCAACCAACTCATTCCTGATAACTGGTATTATCGGCTTTTCCTTAGTGCTATTTTGATGACAAAGAATCAGCAGCTTGTTTTAGATGAAATCTCAATTTAGTGGTTTTCAGGTGTGAAAAAAAAAAAAAAAACTGACAATTAAGGAAGTTGCTCGGTTCTCAAACACATGCCTGTTGTTAAAGATTCTCATTTCCACTGTTTCTGTTGTTCTTCGGTGGTCAGGTTCAGTGATGAAAATTCATATGCTCAGCTCTTCGCAGGCGCACAATTTTTGTCAGAAGTATTATCCCGTTATGCATGTGACTAGGGCTGATGTAAGGCCGTATTGTGGGGCAGGTACAGCACACCTGGAATTATGACAGCACTGAGCGATGAGAACTTTTTTGTATCTGCTCTTTTGGTGCACTGGGAGGGTTATGGAAGAAAACACAAAGCATGGCCTTTCACTAGTTTTGGTGACATGCAAACATTTCATTTTTCTGCCTTAGTAGGCGTTACCTGTTAAAATTGACTTCTGTGTTGTGCCAGGGAGTCGGAGACAACGGTCGTTGGTCCAATGCCAGACCTGGGCCTGTTTGAAACCTGCCGCCTGGCCTGGCCGATGCTTCCTCAATATCATCCGAAGCAGCTCATGGAGCTTTTGGGCTTTGGAAAGATTCGGAGAGTCAAGGCCATCCTCAGCCACCTTGTACGCTGTGTCTCAAAGACCGGCCAGGTGATTAGCAATTTCACATTTAGACCTGGCACTGTGTGTTGGTCTTTCTGCAGTTACTATACTTTAGGGAGGTAAAAAAAAAAAACATGTCCTGCTCAGCAGGTTTGACATCCTGTGGCTGTAGTACTTTTTATCTTTTTGCTTGGTCTTAGCTCACTTTCTGGTAACTGTGTGCAAGTGTTTGCTACGTTAAAGGGAAAGAGCTTATGATTTTTAATACACACATTTGCAAAATATAAGTGACATTGATCGCGCAGCTTTGAAACTACAAGCTTTACTATGTGATTTCTTCTTGTTGCTGATAGGTGACAACCTAATTCTATTGCCAGAAATTGTGGAGTTTCATGTGCAATGTGTACTACATTTTCTGTTCTTTGTGCTAAACAAGCTTTTGCCCACAGAGTGTGTGGTAGTCCGTCATACAGAATGCATGAGCACAGAGTCTGCACTGCCTCTCACCTGGCAGCTAAGCCAGCATGAAATGGCTAGAGTAGGGCATGCCTGCAAAATCGATATGGTGGTCTTGTCTTTCAATCTGGTGCCCAGGCTCCCGGAGGTGTGGTGGCAGGTGGCACTGCTGCAGCAGAAGCGGCTGCCGAGGAGGCGCCCGAGGAGGAGAAGTCTGACGAAGGGGTTCGAGGCTGGTCCCGCTCACGCACGTTGTCACTGGCAGCCCCTGCGGCTGGGTCGGCCACGCACAGCCCCAAGGAGGGCGGCAATGTCGTCCCGGAAGAGCTGCAGCTGGACTACGTGGAGATCCAGTCCATCCCTCCACTGCCACTGTATGCCCTACTGGCAGCCGACAAGCAGACGGCCCAGGGCATGGCAGGCATGCGCAAGGAGGCCTCACCCAACGCTGCCAAAGCAGACTCGGGGCAGCCAGGTGCCAAGGAAGATGAGGCAAGTTGGGTGCATGACTTTTCCTGTGCTTTTCAGATAGTGGGACAGTGTGTGAA